>JADHZB010001636.1:10636-34665 GCA_015657535.1 Nephromyces sp. MM_2019
GATGAAGAAGGAGAAGAGGGAGGAAGAAGCGATTAGAAGAAGCTAATGATGACGATGATTATGGCGAAGGTGATGAAGCCTTGGAAGATTAATAAGACGATGAAAATGATGACGATGAAGATGTTAAAGTTGTTGAAGACACACAAGATGGGGAAGATGATGAAGACACACAAAATAACGACACACAAAGTGAAGACACACAAGATAAAGATATAGCGAGCCAAAATTTCAATGAAAAGGTCGTAGCAAAGCAAAAATCTTCAGAACAAAAAAAATATAAAAATAGTAAACACACACACTACCAGCCTCATTCCGTTGTATGTTTAGTATATGCCTCGCCCTTAACAGTGCACGATAGGCAGAGAGCGATTTACTGAGCTGGCGTTCCAGCCTGATCTGCCTGTTCTTTGCCGGAAATGGCTGAGGAAGAAGAGTGCGACATACACAAGTTATCGTATGAGCATTTCATGAAATGCAGAAGTACGTACACCGAAAAAACAAAGAAAAAAACAGCAAGATCTTCAAATAAACAGCAAATTCTTTATAAAAAAAAAAAGATTCTTCACAGCAACCCATCGCACACACCATTCTTTCCTTAACGTATACCCAAGCAGCCTTCATATGAAGAAAAAACCCCATTATAACGGAATCTTTGAAGTAGAAAGGTAGTGATAGACGCCAAAATGTAAATATCTAACTATTTCTACAGAACGATGCTGCACCTACAAACAATCGCTATATCTATACTCAAACAGCGTAACATATATACTCAATCGCTTTATCTATACTAAGTCATTCTATTTACACTCCAACAGCCAAACACACACCCACATACGCACACAAACGCACATCACCCACGCACACACTCAATTTCAAGCTGCTCACCAGTGGATCGCATGTTTTAGAGTTGCATACGGAATACGTCAAATCATCCAGGTTTTGGACGATTATATAGCCTTGCTGAGAAGCTCTACTGTTTATCAGCTGTGAATACAAGTCCTTCGTTATAAAGCCTATGTGTGTGTGTGAAGAACAGAAAGATTACATGAGAGAATGATATCGCTAAGATAAGCAGAGTGAAGTAGAGGCGTTGTTGTAAGTTTGTGTTGCGTATATGCACGTTTATACGTGTAGCCTCTGCTGTGTGCGTGCGGTTTGTGGCGAGTAATGTGGTCTGTGGTAAGTTGTGTGTGTAACCTATGCTTTTTGTGTAGCCTCTGTTGTGTGTATAGCCTGTGGTGCGTTGTGTGTGAAGCCTCCGGTGTGCTGTGTGTGAAGCCTCCGGTGTGCTGTGTGTGAAGCCTCCGGTGTGCTGTGTGTGTAGCTTCAGTTTTAAGAGCATTCAATATGCGTGCTGACAGGATTTTACCGTCATGGCATATTAAATGGTAGAATAAGTTGAACACACACAAAACAAAATAAAACATATCTCTTGAGATCCCTTATCGATGAAGGTATTAACCGGAAAGCCACACTCGCACAAGTAAGTTGGAAGCAACATTTCCAAACACTATTCCAACACTCACACATGCCCATAAACACACACACACACAAACACTCATAACATCCATACATACCTAAATACCCATACACCTTCCCATATACACACACCCATATTCTCTACCAATACATGCACACACTAACACACTCACACACGCCCATACACATATACTCACATACTTACACACACATTAACACAAACGCTTACACACACACATACTCACACACAACACCCACAGGCACACACACTCAGTAACACAAACACTCACACACACACATGTAGTACATCCTAACGCTTCCTTTTCTACTCATAAAACGCGCAAAAAAAACAAATTGAGCAAATAAATTCCTTATTGTTCATTTAAGCTACATTGATCACAGTACCACTTCATCCTCTTCTCAAACTGCACACACAGGGTGACGGTAAAACAATGGGAATCTCACCTGCGTTAAGCTCTTCATCCAGGCTAACACTTCTTCCTGGATGGTATTTTGTTTTCGCACGAAATCTCCACCAGCAAAGAACATTTGGAGTAACGCTAATATGAGCAACAAATTGCTTGTTTATAGCCTCTTCCTCTGGTGAACCTTGAAAAATAACACACACGTGTGTGTATCACTTAAAGAAACCACGAAAGACAAAATTTTCAAAGAAAAAAAAGGAAAAAACCCTAACCCCTAAAACCCAAAACATTCACCCTAACGACTAAACCCTAAACCCTAAGCCCTAAAACCTAAAACCTAAAACCTAAACTCCAAACCCTAAACCCTAAAATATCGGCTCCTTTTCTGTGCGCACACACAATAAAGCACAGCATCCACATGAGTATCGCCTTCCTCACCAACTTCAAAACGCATTTCAGCTACAAACCTCTTACAAAAGAGTAAAACAGGTTATATAGAGAAACTACTGATTGCCGTAGATTCTCAGTTTACACACAATATGCTCTCATGTATACCTCTTACTCACATCAAAAAGTTTCTCCATCCTTCCTCATAAGCACAACGCATTCTCGTCAAACCCACACGCACACTTGTGCCACACTCCTCAAACACCAAATTTTCATCCACAATGTCATCCCTATGCCCTTAAAAATGCAGCCTAATCCACACCACTGGTACGCATCCATTGCAACACACACCTCCACATCTTCCTAAACAGCACACCACACAACTTCATCCACACACACACACACACCGCAATTTCTGACGAATTACCAAATGCTGTTCACACACACTAAGCTTTCCTCTCCCCTTACCGGGCTCTACATCTTCTGTAGATTCCAGAAGAGCAACGTTGGGTGAAAGATCCATCCTTTTACTTGCTTTTTTCCGCTAAATTCTAACTACTCCTTCTCTTCATCCAGCATATATATGCCCGCAGCCCTAAAGAAGCTTCAACATTTTTTTTACCAAATCTTGAGTTATACGTAAAAAGCTTATCCTTGAGGCGCGGTCCCTCCTCCTTAGCTTTCTGCCTCATGTTGCTTCATGCCCCGGAGCAACGACGTCGGCGAAAGAGGAGGGGGTCTGGGATGATGAAGAAAAAACCTGCTTATTGGAGCGAGCAGCTTCAAAACTACGGGAACCCTATTTCAGGGAGAATGAAACAGGCAAATATGCCTGAACACGCAAAAGCAGGAAATTTTATCAAAGTATAGTCAGCTGTACATGGGTTTACATATACCGACTTGACAAGAATATCGCTGTCTGCTCCGTGCTATTTGCATGCCAGCAGAAATAACTAATGGGGTAGTATTTTATGTAGAAACAAGCTCAAAACTGCTACAGCATCATAAGTACTCAGGATCGGCAGAAGACACACCAGTCGAGGGGGAAATATCATCGCCACACAATAGGAATATAATAGAGAAGTGGAAGACACACAAGCCCTTGTACGTTCGTGTGTTTTTTTCAATGGGTGGATGAAGAAGTGAAGTTTCACTCTTTAACTTATACTAAGAATCCAAAGCCCTCTTGCTGGCGGGGATTCTCTGACTGGGTGAAGAAGTAGGGTTTCTCTCTGGTGGCATACTACACAAGTCTAGCCATCATCTGCTGTGTTGGGTAAATGGGCTTGACGAAGCGCGTGTGAAGAAACGGGGATTTGTTATTGATGGCTGTGCAACACACAAGACCCTTTTTAAATAGAATGCCACTGGAAGACTTACAAAATGCTTCATGAAGTGAAAGTCAACCAAACTTCACGTTACGTGTGCGTGTGTGAGCTACACTCAAGCATCCGGGTGGTTGGCAGTCCATGTAGCTGAAGATTGCTTTCTCATCAGTGTGTGTATAATAAGGTAACAGCTGCAGAGATACTTTTATATCAGCACTTGTGCGTTGCATATGATGGCTCAGAATACCAGGCTCTCAAAAGAACAGCATTTTCGGGTGATTTCACATCATTTTACAGCCTCACACACTGTTTGAGCAGCTGGATAGTCCTACCACTCCCTCCTCAGGCTCGCAATCGTTTTTGCTTTTTTCCTGGCATACAAGAAAACTAACAAAAACACGACAATTTCGCGCTTGAAAACGCAAGAAGGTGAATTAAACGAAGACGGGCAGTCCAGGCAGTCTTCTTTTCTCTGATTGCCTTACACAAACCCGCTGTAGACATACTTTTGAGCGGGTAGCTTGAAGTGAAGATAACTAGACGGATATTCAGGTGGGTATGTGTGTGTTGTTGTGTGTGCGTTGGTGTGTGTGTGTATGTGTGCGCTGGTGTGTGTGTATGTGTGCGCTGGTGTGTGTGTAAGTGTGTGCTGGTATGTGCTGATGTGTGCCAGTGTGCGCTGGCATTCAATATATGCCTGCAGCTGTGGCAACTTTGTGGGCTCCTAGTGACTATTTGTAAAAGTAGAGATGAAAAAGAGAGCGTTACCCACTGAAAGAATGAATTGCTGAGCGACGTATTCGTGGATTCCACCTTGTTATACTGCAGCCTCCTCGATTTGCAGAAAATGTTTAGTAGAATAAAGTTGAGATCAAAGGTATTATTAATATAGCCATAATCACTCGTGAGTTAAAACGAAAAAATAACACACAAGTATCAAGCTGCTTTAAAAATATTCTTTAGTTACTCACTATTTTAATAACAGCAAGTAGATGCCTGACATTCTGGTGTTGTGTGTGTAGCCGTTGCTTCCATTTGTGTGTGTGAAGCAGTTACTTCTGCTTGTGCTGGTGGTCTGCGTGTGTACCAGCTACTTCTATTTGTGTGTATGAATTTTTCACTCTCTTGCAGGCTAATTTTGTTTCTTAGCGCTTAAATCTTTCCAGTTTGAGTTATTACAACTCCTTGCTGCTCCAGTCTGTTACCTAAGCGAAAGAGCTTCTGCACTATTAATTAACACGCACGCACCATCCTCGAATGTACACTCCTCTCGAATCACCTGCTCTTTTATTTTTTCCTTGATAGCTGCGCTCTTTAAATATTTTCTCCACCCCGAAAGTGCTGATTCTGTCATTCACTTCTATTTGGGGGATACACGGATAAACCCCATCCTTTTAGGCTTCATTACATATGCATAGCATCTAGAAAAAACCCCGTCATTCTAGATTTCATTGCGTACCCCTCGTGTGCAGATAAAACCCCATCCTTCCAGGCTTCATTGCGTACCCCTGGTGTGTAGCTTAAACCTACTATATTCAAATATATATCGCATTCGTGCGGATAGTTGTGCACATCATCACCTTCTACAAAGTTTCAGAATCTTTTCTTTGCTGCCACACCTTTAAAGTGGCCGAAAATTTCCTGAGGAACTAGTAGTGCCCTCAAATCGGAGCTAAATTTCGTGGGGAAAAGCTTATTTGTAGGCTATTAAACTCGTCTTCTTTCATATTTTTCACTTTTATAACTGCACATCGGCCACACTCTGAACAGGCAATCTGTATACTTTAAAGTATATTCTATAAAGCCAAAAATCAATAGTTTTATACTAAAAAACAAGCAGCAAAGTGTAAAAAATAAAATTTAGTGAAGCCTAAGATTTTGTAGCAACATTTAATTCCATCTAAATTTAAGATATGCGCGCCCTAAAAGCGAAACTGTGCATGTATATTTTATTGGGCACACAGCTATTTGTTAAGTTGCGCGAACTCCAATGTAAAACGCAAGTAACCCCAAGGTGATGCACACTCAAGAACCCATACACCGCACAGCCCAGAGAGTTCATAATTTTTTCCTGTAGCGAAATACAAGCTCTCACATTAAGTAGTAATTAGACATGAAGGTATCTGAAGAAGGAGGTGTGATGGAGAACGTATGCAGCTTTAAGATTTTTTGTTTTTGGTCTGATTTTATGCTTTTGCGCAGTTTTTTACCCTTTTTCATCATCTTTCGTTAGCACCCGCTATAAATTCGCCCATTCTAATTCTTATTCTGAGTAGATAATTCAAAGTCTGTACTTTTTTCTCTTGTCTGGAGATACCAGCTGACCACCTACCAAACAAAAACGATGGTACAAATGTTATTATAATAGGTACTACAGAACATCTAGAACATGCAGGTATACATTCAGGAGATTCAACATCTGTTTTGCCAACTTTTCCACCCAGATAGTATCTCAAGAACCTCTAGTCGGGAAAAAACAGAAGTATCGTATATACTGCAGGCCAGCAGGGCTAAACCCAAGATTAAGCCAGATATGCAGGCTATAAGTGAGGAATACTATGCCACAACTTTTCGAGTCTGGTAGATTACTTCTAAAACTAATAGAAAACGGTCCTCTTAAGAGCTTCACAGAATACTTTTGAGTTGCATGCACACTCCCGCTAATATTGCAAAATGTCAGCTCACCTGATTAAACCAAGAAGCTTCAGAATTGGAGTCTCCATGAGGAATATCGCTCAAACGAGACAACTGAAGTAAACAAAGCAAATTATTCACCGCACCCTTAAATAGCATGGACATAGTTGAGCTATAGCGAAGGAAATATCAGCTGAAGCAAATAAACCAAGGTACCGGTATGCCGTATATAAGAACATGAACACATCTTGCAGAAGCACCGTAGCATTCTTATGATATACACGTATGCTAAAGACACGTAAAAACTAAAGACACAAAAATCACCCACATGCACCACCTTCCAGACATTCATGGAAAAATTTGCGGAGAGTGTAAGTTCAGACTCGTCTCTCCTCTGCTTTTTCTGGAAGCCACAGAACCAATCTTGCAGGTTTAGCTAAAGCTGTTTTATACAATATGTCACGGAATCTTGTTGAAAATCACAAAGCATGCACACAAAAAAATTGTAATGCAGACGAATTTTTAGGGGTTAAACACATTCAGAACCTTGAAGAAGGGGTATATTTCGTCCTCATCCGCAATCAAGGTGACCTTGCAAATTATCGAGACATATCTACCTTCCTGTAAATATGCATATTTTAGGAACACACACACGTTTTCGTGCGTGCAAGCACTTTGTATATAATGGCGTCAAAAAGCAAGCATAGTGAAGAGAATGTTTTGATGCAGGACTTAAACTGGTTATGAAGTAATAATTTTTCTTCTTCGACAAAAAAAATTATACCAAGCTGCATACACACAAATATGCTATGAAAAGGCACTACCACCGGAGTGAATAAGAAAAGTAGGTCAACACATTTTTAAAGCTTGCAAGCACTTGAACTAGTCCCAAAATTATACACTGTTCAGCATAAACTCAAGCACATGCGTGAACACACACACACCGATCAAATGGTCTCTTCAAAGCGCCTATAAACGCTTGAAAAATTGTATATCATCATACGCACCCAATCATGCACTAACATGCACACACCTACATACGATTACCTAGCTAAATACTTGCAACCAAACCCACAAATACGCATCTTCGAAACGTCGCCCATGAATCAATGTGAGCTTAATACACACGGAGGCAAAAATTGACACCCATCAATAACGCACGACCCATATCATCAAAGCAACCTGGAGAGAAACAAATTGTGGAGATGGGGCTGTACGAGCTTGAAAGTCGGAATAATCTATCTCCAAAATCTTCGAGCCATCATCAAAACTAAGCAAGGAAGTATCACTACACACGCTGAATAGAAAATTATGATAAAAAAAACAAAAAATGAAATTTTAGAAACACATAGATGAAGCAAATATTGGAAAAACATTGAATTTTGAATTTTAACAGAAAAAAGCGGAGAATCCGTCAAACTGCAGATAAATTCACCGAAAAACAATCAAGAGACTAGAAAAAAAAGCAAAAAATAATAAAAAACCAGAAAAAAAAAGTGGCATAGACGAAATTAAGTGAACTACCACACAAAATACTAGTTGAATGCACAAACTAAAACACTCATATAGGCAACAAATAAAAACTTTGCTAAGAAAATAAAGAGAATGCAAGTAAATACCAAATAAATAAAGCATCTGAGACCTAGAACAGAAGACCCATACATGTAACGGAAACGAAAAAAGCAGGAATCTACAATTTATATTCAACAGCTGAAACGCTTTCACCTACCTAATTACGTAGCCTTGTAGCCAAACGTGATTGATATAGACACCATACAAGGTAAGAAAAGAATCTGCGATAGAAGTTCCTAGCACAAATTGAAGGTCGTCGAGCTGAGTAGAAAACACCTGAGCAATCGAAGGGTTGAGCTCGTCTTCATCCTGAGAGAGACTATTTTCTGATGAAATTAGCCTTTGATGGAACTTCAACAGCTTTCCCGAAAAGCTGAGTGGCTCCTTTTGAGTATAACTAGGGCCTTGAAAAAAATAAAGACACCGGCATTCACAAAAACTGAAGGAGCTAGCAGGAATCATTGTAGTAGCTGAAAGGATGAGGGACTAGGAAAAAAGTAACCTCAATATAAACAAATGTGTGCAATTTCATGAGAAATGCACACATTAAAGTACACACGAGCAATCACACAAAAAAACAGGAATGTTTTGCACTTTTTATAGATGTATATGCATGTGTATATATACAGGCAAGTCAAATAATAGCACACACACTCGACTGGGACTCAAGATTCTGTACATGGGTATGGATCCCCACCATATGTACTTTCAAACTCTATGAATACGCATCTGCTGCTATTAGGCAGATAAGGGATAATATTTCTTCAAGTGCTGTGGAGCAGAGCAAGCTTCTGGGATTAAGTAAGCTTGCACAACCAATATTTTTGGTAGCTTTAACTTTCAGAACACATTTTAGTAAGAAGTTACTTTAAATTCCCTCACTTGGTAGACGTAGTCTTCCACCTACAACCAGAAGGATCAAAAAATATACTATAGGCAGATTAGCCTATTCTAATGAAATATATAGCTACAGAGAAAGCTCATTAAATAAAACTCAAAAAATTCGCCACCAACTGCTTTGGACCCGTGGAATACACTGAGACTATACCTTTCGTTAGTTCCATCTGGCTGACGATATCTTCTTTCAAAAATGTATTTCTATTAGCGACAGACAGGTAAATGGCAAAAATACCACCCTCCCATCCTGGTAGAATGTCGCCTAGCGCTTATGTTTTAGAGTAGACAAGTGTGCATACCACCTCCCTTGCACCGCTTTAACCAGCAGCGACCATATGAAGAGCCAAAAAGCTGCAAGACATCACACACACAAATACTGCGCTGCGAAACGAGAGAAGCTACATTCGGGATGCTTGTTGAGCACACCCGAGAGTAACTTAATCAGTACACACACATGCGAAGGTGAAATGAACAATGAAAAAGCAAACTTATGGCTGAGATAAAGCGGAAAAAAAACCAGGCCAGCCGTTAGCAAGGCAAAAACAGAGAGAATACATTCACTTTAGGGTGCGTATCTACTGCACATATCCCACATGCAAAAGTCAATTCCAAAACTGGAGTAATTTATAGCTGCTTCGTGTCATCTTGTATCTCCAAACACTGTGCAGATAAGGATGATGCAGCGAATGGTTTTGGGGCAGTACTAGTATCACCGGTAAATAACGTTTCAAACAAACACTCTTTCTAGTGATTGCTTAACAGAAGAAGGTGCTCAATACTCAGCTTCAAGCACGAAGGAGACTTCAGAAGTTCCACTATGTTACTTAGACTATTATTTTTAGTATAGCAGCGCTAATCTCACGCGCAATCTCAGCATAATTGCTTTCAAGTCATTCCATAGCAATGGAGGCAACACACGTTGTCAAATTCTTACATGTGGTAATTCCGCAGCTCAAATCGCTTCTAAAGATGACATATGTGTACCTCCTATGAGTCCACTATGAAAGGATGGTTTGTGAATGAAAGACTACTCGCAGCCCTTACATTGCAAACAAGAGACTTCACCCTAACCCACACTAAATAGTGACTATAGGGCTTATGACATCAGATGCTGATATTTCGTTACCCCCGATAATTTTAGTATGGTGCGAAGAAGATTCTCTTACACAAGAACCTCTTCCCTAATTAAACCATTGAAACACACATTCTTATATAATTCAGTTGCCCATGAAATGCTTGGGGGATTACACCTTTCCGTCCCCAAACTAACTCGGGCAGAAAGGAACCAACCATAGAAGAAGTCAGTTGAAGCACACACATCCGCCCTGCTGCTGCTTCCCACACAAGAGACCCAGTGTATGCAAAAGAAGGAACCCAACTATGCAAGTCTGGGACTGATTGGCAAAGCAATATGCCAGGTATACCCTCAGTATTCCTTGATTTGTAGACATCGAAGGTTGACATATCACGTGCTATAAAGCCATTGAATGCAAGTTTTGGAATAGTGTAAATTTTGTAGCAGGCACGAAGAAGATCATGAAGTGCTTCCTTCCATTGTCAGGACGCTCGAACACACTGTAGCTAAAAATGTCGGAGGCACTGCCAGCAATCTATTCAAACCGCTTAAAGCATATGCTTCATAGTAATTTCGACAATAGTTTTCTCGATCACTGGTTTTCCCTTCAGTGCTGCAGGTAGTTCTTACGTCTTGCACATGTCTCCAAAGCGGTTGGTGTACTTGCGCATAATTCTTTGCGCAGACTCCCTCTACAACATCACACAGTATGCCTTTAACTTCCACGAATTCCAAGAGGCCACGAGGGTGAAGCTGCCCAGATTATGGCATTTTTACTATCAACATATTCTCACCTAAAACTTAGTTGCTATGCGAATCAAAATATGCGCTTATATTTATTTTGAACTAAAACGCTGGGAAATGGTACGACACTCATTTCATCCAGCAAGTCACACTTTAAGGTCGCGTATGACATGCATCTCTAGAGGATGCTAATCACGTGTAAGTCCGTCTGGCAATAAAAGTGCTCGGAAGGATTTTTAAGTTACGCTTGTTGATGTGTGCATGCCTGTGTATGCCCTTGTTGATGTGCGTATGTGTGTGTATGCCCTTGTTGATGTACCTGTGTGTGCATGCCCTTCTTGACATGCGTATATCCATGCATTATCAAGCATAACTATACTACTGCCCATCACCTCAAAGACCACCGTATAGGTACTGCACACTTGGAAACACGTGGGAAATGAAAAGAGTTCCTCTGTCTTTTCATGCCTCCGTGTATTCCTGGATACAGCACTCTACATTTGAAATTTCTCTGTAATCGGCAGTAAGCTCTGCCAGTCTAAATGTAGTAGTCAGCTTTGTAAAGAGGAATTTGCCTGAAGATCCAATCATCCGTTTAAATCCATGAATCTTCTATTTTGTGGAATGTCACCCAATTCAGCAAGTACACTTCATTCAGCTGATGTATATATATTAGAACGCTGCGAGTACGCAGAGCACACGTAGATTTGGAGCACTCCCCCATTATATAGAAGTGTAGCTAATTAATAGCTTAAAGATAGTAGTACGCACTTTTCGTGTACGCCTCGCAGCTTTTCTCATAGTGAGCATAGTTCATATCCATTCTATGAATCACGCAGGGAAGGCAGGCCCAGGGTGACGACTTCCGATGCAGACAAATATCGGTCGTATCATAAAAACATTGAGTATCATTGAGTTTCTTTTTTTGCGTGAGTGCTAGCCTCGGTTGAAACCTCGTTTAATTACTGGTAATAACTTGAAAATAATTTTTTGACGTACCAAAAAGTTGTAAGATTCTTTCCTAGGTTCATTTGCTTGATATTTTAGAAAGCAGCAATTGAGTTAACATCAACAAAAAAAGGTGTCCCTGCAAAGCGTGAAAAATCTGCCTGCTCATTTTACTCCAAAGTTGTTTCTCAGAGCAAAGTGAAGCGTCTTCATAGTACAAGCTTCGCCACTTTATAGCAACACATATAAGAAGGTACCTCGCGATGGAGGAAAAAGAAACTAAATTTAAGCGGTAGTTGAGTTTTCTGGGAGGCAGACTAACATACCAAGATTTTAAGAGATGTTATTACGGAAAAGGAAACTTCGATGCCTTTGCAGGCTCTCACATCGTTTTGGTAGTGCTACTTTACGGGATACATAAATTCACGACCAAAAATAAAGGTAAACACGGAGAACCAAGCAAGTGAAGGGGGGAGTGTAGGATTTGATGCTCATCATAACAAGGCATAGTGTGCTTGCTTTGCGTACCTCTCAACTTCACAGCTGGAAACTAGCATTACTCCCATTCCAGTGAAAAACTATAACCGATTTCCTACATATCTTTTTGCCAAGCCAAATGCTTCAGTGATACCCTGCGTCATACGAGCATTTCCTCGAGCCCTTCGACAGAAGCTTATGCTGCAAGTTCGTTTACCGCTGACTTGGGTCACTCCTTTGTATACATCGTATACGGTAAAGTCATTCATAAACTGTACCCTAATCGCTGTTTCATGCTATACAAGTCCTGCTTGCTATAGTAGGCGGTTATACTAGACTATAAACCGCTGCTCGGTGAATATATATATTGCTTGCCGGGCTAAGATAAAGCGAAACACTTTTTTTCGATGTTCTGCGTAGATGTGCTATGGATTAAATGCGTTTCTGATAATGCTTTGCGTTAGCAATATAAATTAAAAGTACATGCTCAACTATTCGATATCTGTATTTCCATATTATGTAATACGAACGAAATTTACTTTAAATCTACCGGGAGGTGCACTTTCACTGTCTATCTAGCAAAAGTTGCAAAACCTCCAGAGAGTGGGATAGCCCAAACTCCTTCGTGGGCGCTTATGATACTCGCCCCTTCCTTCTAGCTCTGCTACCTGGAGCTGGTATATGTGCTCAGACCTACTTGGTAGTCACTCTCTTGCTAAAATGCGTACGCGCTTTCCAACCCTGCCTGCTACTTAACCTCTCGACATGATCCAGCTGATGAACCGCATTAGCTAGAGCTCTAGTAGCTGACAAGCAAAAAATTCTAGTTGAATAGAACGATCTCTCTATACATTATTCTTGGTAAAAGGAGCAGCCTTCTATCGTGTGAGGCTCACGTACAAACGAGAGAGGTTCTTCCTCAATTTGTAAAAGGTTTTCATTGCCGTAGATTCCACTTTTTCATGCAAAGCAACCTGAGAATAATTCTTCCGAAATTTTTGGGTAAGCGCAAACAGCCTCATTCCGTACATAAAGGCAATAGTGGTCTTTTTGCCCATAGTTATCCCCTAATATACACTTCGAAGGCTATTATTATGTCGGATAAGTAAATAACATATCATTTTCGTCAGGTCTTTACCTCCTTCTTACTCCTTCGGAAATTTTGCTTTCACATTTTTCCAAATTCATAAAGCTAGATATAGAATACATCACCTTGAAACTTCCAATAATAAGCCCACGTCAATCCACTGAAAATCCCAGGAAATTTCATTACTTCTTTTCCTCCGTTGATATTCATCACAGCGTTTAATTCTTATTCCACTAGTTACTTGCTGCTATGCTATGCGCCTGTTGCACTGAAATAAGAGTCCCTTTTTTCCATCAGCAAGAATATATTTTCTCGTTTGCCCTAACCAATTATGGGGTAAAACGATTTTGTTTTCCCGCAAACGAAAGTGCCACTGAGTATTGCCAAACATTATATATCGTATACATTATCCTGTACACAATGGAAATCCCTACCACTAGCATAACTCGCTCCGGAAAAATAAAAGCTAGCACGTGTTGTGTATGGACAAAGAAGTAGATCAACTACCTTTGATGTTTTCACTATCTATTCCCCCTTTCTAAAGCATTACACGACCACTCGCTGATTCTAATTTCGTTATTAATACTAAATGCAAGGTGCCATCTTTCATTCTCACCGGTAAGCGCGAAAAGTGCCATGTAACCGCATGTAGTTTTCAATGAGTAAAAAAAATTTAAAAATAGCAGCCACACACGGCAATATTTTATAAAATGCTAATTCCTATCACATAAATACTTACCCTCACTACGGCATAGCCTAGGATAGAGCAAGGCGTATTCAGTAGAATTTTTCTAATGACTCAGTGCTGTTTTTAAAGAAACTCAAGTGAAGCGAAGTTCCATTTGTAAAGCATGAATATGATTACTGCAATCCTGCATGAAGTCTCGTTTCGTGACGCTTCTTCCATTATATAAGCACTAAGTGCGTCAAGACCACTGCCATCCCAACATTTCTAATGTACTACTTGTTGGGGATAAATTTTTTTCCAATACCGCTTCCACAAAGTGATAAATTTGTATACATTAAACTATGCAAAAATACAACAGCTTCCAAGCCTTTTTCGGAAAAAAATGCATGCAATCGACAGTAAGTCATAGCAAAACTAGTCGATTTTGTTGCTAATGTGGCAGCTTTTATCTCATTACCTTTAAAAGAAGATCCTAAAAACCTTCGGTAGATTTCTCAAATAGAATTCGCCAATAATATGATGAACCGCAGATCTTTAGCTAAAAGTTGAGGTAGAGCTATATTAAAATGAAATAACAAGGTAGAAGTGGGATACGGTCAAAAAAGTCATAGCTACCAGAGAAACACCTATTCCTATGTGCATAGAATTTATTCCGCTAATGAGCTCTATGGTTATTGGAAAGTATGCAAGGCCTGTGAATAGAAATATTTTACTATCAAAGTTTATTTGCTTTTTGCATTTCAACCGGTAACGGTTTAGCTTCCTTCTTAGCCGTAATAGCATCGTAATTGCCTACCCCTATACCCACCGGTTGAAATCGTGGCATTTGTTTATGTATCATCACCCCAAAGTACCAGCTCAGATGTGACATCAAATTGTTTAAAAGTTTGGTAAGGGTTTTTGCTACGGCCAAATTTCAGTCGTCACAGCTCCTTTTTTAGATGCTAAAGCTGAATAGGTGGAACAGATGCTATTTTCGAGTGTTGGGCGCACTTTACAGTGAGCGCAGTTAACTCTTTATAAGAGAATTAGTTTCCCTGAAGATAATATTATTTCATCCAGTTGCTACAAATAATCGCTTTACTGGAATATCCGCCAAAAAGCATGAAGAACTGTACCGTATTTTCTTGTAATATTACAGGCTAATTTTATAGAAAGGCGATACGGGTGTTCCAGGAAGCCTTTAAACGCTAGTGGCATCGAGAGTGGTAATACTCTTTCTGCCCTCCCTCCTGTGACCTGAGGGGAGGAACCACTGGGAGTACACATACCCTACAACTATTTTTATTTTTCGCAAGCGAAGCACAGCAGGTGCGGGTTTTAAGGCACTAAGAATTACTCAAGCAAGGTAGGAGGGCTAAAGTAGAGTGCAAGAAAATGGGAGGCTACTGATGTATGTGCATAGGGGGAGATATAGCAAGTACCATGAAGGTTGAGGCAATGGCATGAGGTGAAAACGTGATAGATAAAGAGGAAAACGCTTCGAAGAGAGCCCAAAAACCTAAATCTATACCTTTGAGCATCTGCACGAGTACCTGATTGCGCATAAGTAAGCACATTACACTAGGTGCTCGCTTGCATACCTATCTAGAGATCAGATATTGCACATATCGATTACCATCAGTTTAGGCTTCCATGATATCGGAATAGTCTTAATGAGTGGTTTTCAATAATTTTTAAAACAAGAATTTTCTCATGCCAAATGCATGTAAAGATTAAAAATGCAAGGTAAATTCACCCTTACATATACAGACCACTACCGGCGTGCCGTTAAACACGGATTGCCGTCCCAAGGACAAATCTCTGATACAATTAGATTAAAACTAGCTGCTGAGTTGTGAGGAAGCACGATGGGGCAGCGATTATCCATATCCGAGCAAAAGGAGTTGAAGGCAGAGATTTATGCCTACTACCCAGGACTAGAGCAGCAGCTGGAGATGACTTTCACTTGCCATGACCTCCAGACAAAGGGGACTTTGCCATATAGCACTCTTGAACCAATATTGAGGCATCTGCTTATGCAATATGGGCTTATAGAGTATGTAACGCGATTTAGCAATTTAGATGGTAAGCATATACGCATTAGTTAGGATTTTTTGAATGCAGACCTCCGTCAAGGGTAGATAATTTTGTACTGGATTCACCAATTTGTATGCTAGGAATAGTTTGGCATATAAACGGGGCAAAATTCCCACTTTTTTTGAAGAATGCCTCGTAGCTAAGAGCAGCCTACTATAGACAAGCAGAAAGGTGAATGTTTTATTTTAGAAGGGCATGTGTTTATTTATAAGGAGTCCACTTACAACATCTCACGACAAAAATCTGCCCTAAATCAATTAGGCGACCTACAGAAGTCTCACCTGCAGTCAACTCTATCTAAAAAGTACAGACCAGCATTGCTTTTCACCTTTATTTACACCACTATAGCATACACTTGTTAGTAATTTAGCCCATTCGTGGTAGCTGGCACAGAATAATGGCACCCAGGTTTGCTTGCATGACCTTTAGAGCCTTCACTTATACCATCCCTTCAGGAGCCCTTGATGCTAGCCATGTGAGCTCCCAGTTGAGTCTCTTTGGCCTCCACTGTTCACCAAACACTGAGATGAGCTGCGATAAGTTCAAGTCTTTAGCGACAATATGGTTGAGGAAGATATTAGAGACCTATGCAGGTAAAGAAATTTACAGCAAAGGAAGTGGCATGTACCGATTTCACGGAGATTATTTTATGCCGAAAAAAAATATTTGGTAGAGATAGAGCCAATGTAAGCACCCAATCAGCAAAATAAAACACTTTGCAAAGTAGTGCAAAAAACAAGAGGATTACAGGAATATAACTTAATGTTCTCCGGGCTATGGTGGGGAAGCTGAATAAGGCAGAAATGATAGTTGAAGGAAAAAAAATGGAAGGACAGTAGCAGACTACTGTAGATTTAGTGCTTATGTCTAAGCTAGCTATTAATCAAATGAGAAGACTGCTGTTTCTTAATGTGACTTAACTTGATCCTTTTTTATCGCTCTTAAAGACAAAGTTATTGTCGCGAAATCACTTCTTTCGATACATTTTTTCCGATTGCTAATTTCAAATATTTAATGTTCTGTGTTGAAAACTTAAAGATGATCAACTTGAGTGGCAAGAAAAGATGAGGAAGGAGCAGGAGGAGCAGAATGCCAACTATACAAAGGCCATGGAGGAATATCAGAAGCAGTACGCTACGCAACAGGCGCTGTTTCAGCAAGGCTTAATCGAGCAGCAAAAGCAGGTGGCGGAATGGAGCCAGGTTAGCCGATAAAACGAATGACAAAATTTTTTTTTTTTCGAGTTTTTAACCGACAATGCAGAAGAGTGCGAACTACATTTTTTAACCTGTGCAGCAAACCTGAAAATACTTAGCACAATTTGTATTTGTGATATTATATCCATGCTGGAGCTAGTACAACATGCTTCCTTTCATTTTGCAGCGATTGAGTACTTTGAGCAGAAAAAAGTTTCCAACGCATTAAAAAATATAGATATATATTCCTCAATGAGAGAGCGCATATGCTGCTACTAATCCAACGTAACTGCAGAATGTTTCTCGTGCATTTAATTCATTCATATAATGTGGTGCATAATCCTGCGGCTATTATATATCATATTAAGCTTTGCTGTCCCGAACAAAAAATTGGTCCGTAAATACTGCGTAAAACTCATTGAATACAGCTGCTAGAGGATACTCGAAAAACCCAAAAAGAAGTGTATGAAGCAGAGATGAAGAGAATGGAAGAGATTAGGCTGAAGGAACTAAACGCAGCAGAAGACGCCGCTAGGGAAGAACAGAGGATAATCCAGGAGTACATGGAAAAACTCAAGCTCTCTGCTAGTAGCGATGAGAACGGTGTATGCTTTGTCTATCCAGCTTCTAGCACGCCATATGGGGCCTGCGCCAGCGCTGGAGCACAGGAACCCTACCGAAGAAAGAAAAAGGGGAGGGAAGGCGGCTCGGAGAGCCGAAAGCCACTAAAAGAAATATGCTAAGGGCTGCCGGAGGTACTACCTCGTAATATTTTTGCTAAGCAAGAAGATAATCATATTATATTCTTGAATACTTTGACAAAGTAGAAAAATGCTACCCCGCGGAAAGCATTTCCAGGGGCATCTTATTTGCGCACATTCCTTCGTAGTTACTATCTTTTGTACTTGCCCATGTGTGCTGTATGAATTAGCACAGCCACGCTTACTTCTTTTGGCATCGTAATTAAAGCAGTACAATCTCGCGAGTCTCAGGTTCAACCATTCATAAAATTGCTACCCCTTTAACCCTCTTTCACTCTGTTTTGCACAGAAGTTATTTCTGTTAAGCTATAGAAAGCTTGCTTAACTCTAATATGGCAAACTTCTTATTTCCTAAGAAAGTTTAAATGAGCGGATACTTATGTATAGGTATATTCGAATCCATGCCTTAAATACATCACTCACCCTGCGTGAATATTCCTGGTGCCGACATAAATTCGTGCAGCTCGCATGTTCTCACAAAAAGCACTCAAAATCCCTTGGTTCTGAAGCATCTTTAGAAATTTCCTGTTGCTTTTTAGGCCTAAACGAGCTCATTTCACAAGCCCCATGAACGAAGGTATTACCCCGCAAGCTTGTTCAGTACAACGCAACGTTTTGGAGATATTAAGATGTAGCGCTCATCGATTGAGGATTGTGCTTGTAGGGAAGCTACCTGCAATGAGGGTTTTTGTTTTGTTAATTTTTTTTTGCAAGCGGGTAATCCCAGCGTAGCCGCTTTTAATCTAATTTAAAGCGTAGCGAACAATGGAAGGACAAAAGAGCATTGAGAAACCCCTACCAAAGTCTATCCATTGAAATAAGCACTTGGCTTCTTAGACAAGCCTTTACCCGAGAAGAAAGAAGCTGTTCTCGGGAAGTTTTTTACAGTGAATGTATGATACAAACTTCCTCCGTAAAGATTGAGGAGTGCCGAAAAAAACATTCTCATCCACCAAAATATATCATTTTTATCTCTTCCAGCACGAGCTGTTCAAGATAAAGTGATGCTCCTTCTGCAACCCCCTAATATAGAGAATAAATCTTCCTAACACTAACATTATGTATGTACCCATGGGTTATATAGCGTTTTCATCGGGGCGGGCAAACCGAAAAGCCCATTTGACGATGCTTGCTTGGCATCTTAAGAGCATCCCAATACTTGCAACGAAAAAAAAGAACTGCACACGGAAGATGATCACGGGATACGGGACCAGAGAGTTACCATATTATTATCCTCTCACTTTCCCTTGTATCACTAATTATATGATAATTACACACACTGTAGTTTTAGTTTAGTCATGTAGCCTTAGGTAGAACTTGTGTGACTATAATTTCACTAAGAAGCTAAGCACGGAGTCTTCGAGAAACCTGTTTTGGGGCATTCCTTTGGATCGCTTCTTGGTTGATGCATTAAGGCAAGAGCCTGAACTTTTTCTATCATCAACTCAGTATGATACACTAAAGGCAAGGCAAGATGAAATTCTTGATGAAATGGGTGGGAAAATGCGCGAGGTTTTCGTAGCATCCATCTGTATGCTCAAGTCTGCCGGAAAGTACTCATAGAGGGGTTCGACACGCACAGTGTTTTCAACGATTATATGCCTACCTCTCTGTCGTAGCTTTTCGAAAGAGTGAAAATGTATCGTCGCTTCCGCTGTTTAGCATCAACTCTCTGCTCTTCGTGTAACATCTTCCTACAATATTAATGGTGCTAAACCGGCAAAAACTTTAATTCATCGGGGGCTAAGCAAAACCATTGCTTTAAAACTGCAGAGTACTGCAGTCACTAAGTGCCTAGTCTCATGGTAGTGATATCAAGATCAGATTTGTAAATTGCTACTAGTACTTCGTTACTGTTTTCTATAGCCTGATATACATGCATTAGCTATAATTTGAGCCTAAGGAAGTATTTGAGGTTAAATCAACCGATGGAGATACACGTCTAGGAGGGCAATTTTTAATCAAAACATCATAGATTGAATAGCACACACAAATTTTTCGAAAAGCTCCTCCCACTGAAGCATCAAGTTTCAGCGGTAGCTGCGGAAAAAATCCTCCAAAAGGGTAGGGGTAGTAGCTCCACCATCGGATCGTTAAGCAGCGTCTACCGATAAGCTTGAGATGCAGACAGAAAATTCTAACAAACCCACCAACACAAGCAGAAATACGTTTTTGTAGCCTGAAAACATCTTTTGAAGTACTGATGCAGTGAAATATTGCAGTTTGTCTACAACTATGCAAAGTACGACCAGCTAGTGTAAACGGCACAGCTTGCATTGTACTGCTACGTGTATTATTTATATTTTCTGTAAAATTTCCGAGCGAGACTGAGCATACCTGCAAAAGAGATAAATCTCGAATACGACTTTATTCTTCCCCGCTTTCACTGACTCAGACTACTCCTCTTAGGCGCAGAGATGCGCTGTGTTACTCGCTTAATACAACATAAACCATCTTGTGAGCAGGCCACAGCTTAAATGCACACACACGTCATATTTTGGCGAATGTATATCGCTACGACGTAATACCATCCCATCTACATACAGATTGTTCTCACGAGTTAACCACTTCAACATCCTGTGAAGAGATTTTCTCTTAGTGATGCTACCCCCCCTATATCAACGGGATATAACGGCTGGTGTGCCGTAAATCCAACATAAAAATAGAAAGGAGTTTCGCGTACTGGCGCCGAAAGTCTCTGAATTGACGAGTTTTATTGTGAGAATTAGCTTTTTTGGAACGACTACTTCCCAGTTGTCTCTGTGTGTTGCACCATAAGCTCCTCTCTCTCATTTCCATTATGGGAAGAAGCTTATGGTGCACATTCTTATAGACGTTTTCCTAGCATCACCTGCATCCGTGTAAAGGTGTTAACTGTGGGTGATGATGATGGGTGTGGCATAAGAGGCTAGCTTTCCGCCCACAGTGGAAACTTCGAGAAAGCCACCCACAATCATTTGCACACACGGGTTCTTAGTGTATCTCCTTCTCATATATTGGGAAAGAAACGAAATTACCCCCCCCTTACGCTGGGAAAAACCCTCCAACGGGAAAGAAACTGATTCCCCATTCCAACCGGGAAGGAAACCAGCGCACAGAGCTATTACATCATCCCCTCCCCTCCCACGGCTAATGATGCCAATAGACAGTCAATACACCACTAATGAAGCCAGTACACAGAGCCATTGCACCACCCCTCCCCTCCCAATACACAGTGCCAATACGCCACTCCCCGCGCGACACACAGCACCATTACACCACCCCCCCCTCCCACTCCCTTTATGAAGACAATAGACAGAGCCAATGCACACCACTAATGGAAACCGACACACACCGCCAATACTCCACCCTCCCAGCAACACACAGAGCCAACACACCGTAACCCCCCTCCCCAACTCCCTTTATGGAGATAATAGGCAGAGCTAGTGCATACCGCTAACAGTAACAAACACACAAGTCAGTGCAACACCCCCCCCTCCCACCACCATTAAACGGAAACCCATACATAACCCACACGGCCACCCTCCCCTGGAGCTTCTCACCACTTCCGGCCTCGGATCTCCTCGTACTGCCTTAAGTTCCCTGCCATCGCAAGACTCTGGCCGCTGCAGCTCGCTCTTTTTACGTGCACACACATCTCACAACGCAAGGAAAGGCATGTATCAGCTTCAGGATGCCAGCATTTCAATCCATAATAAAGCACAACAATGAAAATGAGTCATGTACATATATACTGAGTTACTATATCAGACGGAAAGGACTCTCAAAGCATTATTAAAGACGGACATTAGATAAATAATGAATCTTTTCATGTTTTTATTGTTTCCCTCCTTGCTTTGCACGTAAAATATTTTGTAACTTTTCCTTCACGTAAAGTGCTATTGCTTTATGTATCTCTTCGCATACTACCATAATGAATCCCCTGTGAATTAAACCCCGAGCAGCCGGAACGTTTTTTTTTATATGATTTTCTTCCTCCTGGCTGCAAAATAGTAGAAAATCTCGCCTCTACTCCTGTTTTTCAAAGGAAGACTCAACCACACACATTACACTTTTTCCCACTCAGAGGTGCTCGAAGTACTACTACTGTCTGCGCATAGTTGTGTAGTCCTGGGGAAACTGTGGAGCAAAGGTCAGTAATTTGCCTTTCGGGCTCTGAGGAATGGAGCTTCTAGCTTGAAAGTGGTGCAAGTTTGTGCTTTGTAGCAAAAAATACCCCGTCTTGTTGCTTTCCCATACAATTTGTGGAATAGGGAAAGGGGGAGGATATATTTCCTTCTCATAGCCTGTATAGTATGTAGAAGCAGTTGAAATTTTGGAGAGAGAAGCACTTTTCCGTGAATCTGCAGGCACATTTTTGAAAATTCATGTGGACTAAAAGTGCACAGAGGGTGTAGTAGTAGTTTATAGAGTAGTGGTGATGCAGAGAGGGTGTAGAAGTGGTGCAGACAGAGGGATTAGAAGTAATGAATACAGCTTGGAGGTAGTGAATACATAGTGGAAAAAGTGGAGATATACATTAGAAGTAGTGCATCC
The DNA here is from genome assembly GCA_015657535.1 of Nephromyces sp. MM_2019. Lineage (NCBI taxonomy): Eukaryota > Apicomplexa > Aconoidasida > Nephromycida > Nephromyces > Nephromyces sp. MM_2019. The sequence continues at coordinate 32,950 of JADHZB010001636.1, forward strand.
AAGTTAGAAGTAATGTGTAAGTACTGCAAGGCGTGTAAACTTGGGGGAAGAAGCTGACGTACACATGAGAAGCTAAGTTTTATGATGCAGTCGTACCACACAGTTGTCTCATCAAGTAGCGATTCGAATATATATGTGTTCGCTATATAAGATGATGCAGTAGAAAGCCATCAATGTGGAAGCAGTATTGAAGTGAGTACAGTCTGTATAAAGGGCTGAATAAAGTGTTTTCTCCCAGGTGGAAGCAGATGTCGGAAGTTTCTGGCGAGGTAGCTTTACTGGAGTGTTATGTGTGCGTTTATGTAGGATCTTCGCGCAATTTGATGCTGTGAGCTTTTTGAAACTCAGCTCTTCCAGCATCTTGTGTGTGAGAAGGAGTGCATGGTGTATGTACGTGTGGTGTGAATGATTGTATGGTGTATGGGCAGGGTGTGTGTAGTGGACGCTAGCAGCTTGAATGCACCTTATCGGAGCAGTCTTGCTGCTACTCTTGCTGAGGTGTGATAGATTCATCCTCCTCACCAAAGTTGCTCCACTTTTTTCATGCTTGTACCGAGTAAATGTGTGTGCGTGTGTGTGCCGATATTTGTTTATGTGTGCTAAGGCTCTCTCGTTTCTCCATGGTGTTGTAGAGCCACAGTTTTGCTCACGCATTAGCTTTTTACCTGGAGATTACCAATAGTCCTAAGGGTTTTACAGTTTCATATCTTTGAGCTTTAAAGGTTTTTGTATGTGCAATAACAGTGAAGCCTCTCGTCTTTGCGTTTCACTTGTTTCGTGAAGCTTGACTAAGAGCATTTGAGGGTCTTCGGGCACACACACATGTAGCCTGTAGGAGTAGATTGCTAGTTTTTGCAGTCGAAGTTGCTTTCCTTGCAAAGATATATGTGTATGGAAGGCTCTTTTTTTGTATGCAAGTAGCGTGTCTGAGTGAATTTGTAAGCCTTTATCAATCAGTGTTGTATGTGTGTGTGCTACAGGTTGTGTGTAGTAGTCTCGTGCTCTTTGACGTTTTTTTCAGATAGGATGCTTGCGAATTTTTCACATAGACACTATTAAGGAGCATTTCACACATAGTGACAAAGCGAGGTTTTTGCACAAATGCATATTGATGAAACGAAGTCCTCACACCCTCTATCAACTCTTTTCGCACACACACTGTTCACTCAGTTTTCACATGCACACATACACATTTCCACTATCAACTCCTTGTCGCACATTTTCCCTCACATCACCTTGTCACGCGTCTTTCCTCCAGGCCTCTCGCATCTTCCCCCACTAATTTCAATTCCACCCTCCTGCCCGCTTTCACCCCATGGTACATACACTCACTCCATCCCCCCTTCGCACACGCACATACAAAACCTACCCCTTTACACTTCCTGACACAAGAATCGCATTTTTAAGAGAGGAACTATGTGGACGCCTACCCTAAAGAGTAGAAGAGCCTGTGGTTACCTCAGGACTCATGGAGGTTCAAACACTGAGGGCGTAAGCACATCCGCTCTGGAGATGCATTCTTCAAACTACTTACCAAAATCAGCAGTCTCAAAGAAGGTTAGGGATGTGAGAACGGGTTCAACCAGTGATATAAGTCTCTCGAATGGGGGGGTGAATAGCTACCTGTTGAGCAGAGATTTAAGGGCTCCAATGGGATCTGAAGATGGTCTAATGGCTCCTAGTAAGGTGGTGGGGGGGTGATGGGGGCGAGAGGTG
>JADHZB010001637.1:9216-41547 GCA_015657535.1 Nephromyces sp. MM_2019
CCACCTCCTTCACTACCTCCTTCGCCACCTCCTTCACTACCTCCTTCACTACCTCCTTCGCCACCTCCTTCGCCACCTCCTTCACTACCTCCTTCTGTTCTCTCGCATTTTCACTTACCTGCGAAATTAGCCTGGCGAACGCTTGCCTAGCCCTTCCTACGAGTCTCCCGAGTGTCAATGCACCCTTCCACCACCCGTATGTTCCTCTCTTCAACGCTGATGCACACACACACACACACACTAATACTCCTCTCAAGGCTGCTCCTTTCCCTCCATTCCTTTTCTTTTGATAAAACTCTTAGGCGTTACCAATACATATGGAGATCTCTGGAGCAATTCAGAAAGGCTAAAGAAAAGTTTGCTTTGGCAGCCCAGGGAGTGAAGGGTAAGAAGTCGGCTCCTCGCCCTGCAGCAAAGACTGATGGTACCCTTCCAGAGCTTGAAGCGAGTATATGTGTTGCTCGGTAAGTCAATTTCTCGGCCTGTCTTCTAGGAATAGCAAAGATTTGCCTTTGTGTACGAACATCTGATGGAAACTGTGTACTTTGCTTTAAGGCATTCTTTAGTGAAGATAAATTTCACGGTTTTGCTTTTCACTAGTTCAACCAGTGAGTCAGATATGGGGGAGCATGTGTGTGTGTGTGGATTTTTGCATTGTTTGTCTTCTCATCTCTTTTTGGGTGGGCATTACTGAAGCAGGCTGCGCGTGTGTGGGTGTTTGCGTTCTTTATCTCTTCATCCGCTTTTGGGTGGGCATCGCTGAAGCAGGCTGCGCGTGTGTGGGTGTTTGTGTTCTTTGTCTCTTCATCTTCTGTTTGTGTGCGTACCTCTGAAGTGGGCTATTAATCAAGTCTCAGTTTATAATCCTTTTTCTTCTTCCTACAGAACTTTACTTAGTTTTTTAATTTGTTTCGTGTGTGCTTGGTTTTTTCCTAGCTCTTATGCTAGCTGGCAGGCTATCGTTTTGGAGGTATTAAGAAGTATTCCCCTCAATGAAAAGCTTCAACCCCCTTCGGACTTTATGAATACAGTTACGTCTCTTTTGCAACCCAAAATCAACGCTTCAAAGAGGCAACAGGCGCTGTCGTTCGCGAGCTTTCAAATGAAGGTCGGAATTCATATTGAAGAGCAGTGTAGGTACACTACTGTGGTGCAGCGTGAAGAGCAGTGTAGTTACACCGTTATACTGGAGCGCGTAGAACAGTGAAATTACTTTTTTGTAGCAGCGCTTGTGGTGCGCTTTATTTCTTAATGCGCTCGATGCTTTTTACTAGTTTCTAGACGCTATAGTTGTGTGCATATTTTACTACTTTTCTTGTGTGTGACTTTTTCTCCTATGTGTGTGTGTATGACCTCACGATGTGCAATTAAGCGTTCAATCTCTGAAAGTAGCTTATATATTCCTTTGTATTTTTCCACCTTCAGAGAGCTTCTCATATCCCGTGAGAAGCTCTCTGAAAGATCTCATGTGTGTGTGTAGTTTTGCTTCTCTACTTTCGGAAAGACTCATCATTACATTTTTTTTTGCATTAGTTTGGCATGAGTTGGTAAGCTGACACACACACTGCTCTTTTTCCCTTCTTTATAAATTTTTGCTTGTTTTGTATCAGGAGGTGCTTCCAGAGAGAGGTATTAGTGCCTTGGACTCTAAGCTACCATATGATGAACTGGCTTTGTTAGAGCACTTCCAGGATTTCTTGCAAAACTCATTGGGACTAGCTGGTATGAAGCTGTGAGCTTCTGGCCTCAAATGATGTGATTTCTCGATGAAAATTCCTCAATTGCGATGCAGTTTATGCGTGTTTTTGCTTTATTGCAGGATAATGGGGTGTTTGCTCGTTAATATCTACGTTTTATCTGCTTTGTTGTGTGTGTGCGCAAGCGAAAATTCATGCTAATATCTCAGTAAGCTCTGATTCACACGGCAAACAAGAGTTTTTCCATATGCTATTGCCAGGTTTGAAGATCACGCTGAGCAACCAGAGCATTGTTGAAGAAGGCACAGGATATAAACCAATGTATGCAGCATCCCCTGGTAAACCTGCCATTTTCTTTTCCTTTATCGAACCCAAAACTGGTGTAGATACACCAGTTGCTTAGATCATAAAAAGAGCGTTAGCTTGTATTTATTGCGATCGAAAAAGAAAAAGAGGAGAAAAAACGTCTAAAAACAACAGGAAAAGATAAAGAAATCAAAAACTCTACACAACTTTCGTGTTGGGGCTTCGATCTACGCCGCCCAAGCATGCATTTGATAAGCGATAATTTCAATTTTTGTTTGTTATTCTTTACGATCGCTTTGCGTTCATTCTTTTGCTCTCTCGTGGCTGCTCTTTTTTGTTGATTTAAATTATTCCCACTGCTTGCTTCATGGGTGAGTTTATTCTGTACCATTCTTTCACTGAAACGTTTTTGAGTGATCTTTTCACCTTTTGTGGATTTTAGTGCATTTTTCCCGGTAATTGACGGGGCCAGATAATGGCTTATGGTACTATTTTATCGACATATTTGTGTCGCTTCGTCTGTTTACTATAAATGTTTGCTCACTCCTCAATTAACCAATTTTACTATTCGAAGATTTCTGGACCATTGTGAAACCTGATTTTTTGCTTTTAAATCCTTTACTACACGAGTAAACAGTAGAAATCTGGTTTCTTCGCAAGCTTCATCAAATTGTGAAGCGTTCGTCCCTGCTTCTAAGTTTATAGGAAGCTTTTTTGACACAGCTTTCTGATTGGAGTCCTTGAGTAGCGACAGCATATAATAGTAGGGCCTCTTGGAATAGTATACTAGCTTTCGCTGCTTCGTTCCCGTTTTCTCTAGCTTGATTTTTACTTTGTTTTTAAGCGGCTTAAAAATCTTTCAAGTGATAAAGAAGCTGCTACTTTAATGTTGCAGCTAGACATAGCCTCTATTAGTATAAAAGCCATTCTTCAGTATATGAGCTTCTACTTTGTATCTTGCTATTGGAGTTGATGTATTTTCGTGAAGGCTAGGAAACAAATTCTTCGAGCTATAAATAGGAAAAACTTGTTGATGATGCTTGAAGGCATTGCTTGTAATATCGGAAACTGCGGGCCGCTACTGATGGATAAGCGGGGCCTTGCAATTGTTTGAGCTTCAGCATGCTATCTATTCTTTGTAATTTTTTGCAGTGGTTTCTGTGAAGTTGTGCAGTTTGTTAAAATTATTTGATAGAGACAGCTGCAATGCGTGGTGATGTCTCTGCTACTTTTGGTATTCATGGAAGTACTTGATGCGGAGCTTGAAGAGCTTTTGGTTTCTGATTGAAAATTGAAGCTTGTCATAATAGCGTGGCATCCTGCTTCAGTTTTTTGCTACTTCTCTGTATTGGTTTTTTTGAGTTTGCTGGAGCTGGTCTGCGCGATTCTGTTTTTTTGTATATATATCTGTGTATATCTCTCTGCTGACATATCGGCATTTGACTATATATGTAAATCTCTCCCTCTAAATATATCTCTCTCTATGCACATACGTATTTGTGCATTCATCCATGTAAAGTACCGCTGGAGGCCCACCTTATCATTTTAAATGCTTCTTACCGTTATATTTGATGTTACTTTCAAGAGGATTGCCTCTGCTGGCGCGGCTATGAAGTAGATGGCTAAGCTTGTTTTCTTGAGGAGATGAGGAAGCAAAAAATAGTACTTTCTTAATACGAGTATATTAAGACAATTCAGCCCAGCACATTCACAAGCAACGTATCGCAGAAAAGCTATTAATTTGCTTCAGCATGTATTCGTCGGCTCTCTTTTCGAGCTTTTGGCGAATAAAAATAGTACCTCTATTTGGCATGTACTCAGTGATTTGCATTTCCAGGCGAAAATCTCTGCTTTTGCCCCCACGGGTGGATCGATGTGTGCTGCTCTTCGCACTTTTGTACGGTTGTTTCCAAGAGAACTTTTGAGTGCATTAAGTCTGAGACTACGAAGCTTTTTTCGTCATGCGGCTGCGGTCAATACCAAGAAGCTTAGCAGCGATTTTCTAGATTTTAACGCTAATGTAATGGGCCAAGACTCCTTTAGGTAATGGATACTTCATCGTATTGATGATATAAAGAATAATCTCATGTTTATACTATGTCTTCTAACCCACGCTAAAACAGGTGAGGCTCTGAATAAATTTTGATGAAAAACCTATCAAGTCCTTGTAGGAGCTTTGCTGCAGCTAGTCTTGTGTATTTTGTTCCAAATTTGATTTGTGTGGTGTGGTTGCTCCACCCAACATACTGAAGTTGGGTGGCTGATTCGTCCTTTCGTCGCTCGTCATATACCTTGTGCATGTCCTTTCCACAGCACAAGGCTCCTGTGCTAATCACATTCTTTAAAGCCAAGCTAGAGCTTGAGAAATGAAGCAGTTCGAAATGTGCGCTTGCTTTACTAGAGTCCATCAGCGCGTGTCTATACCTAGAGTACACACTTGCCATTTTCTGGAAAGTAGCTGAGGAAGCAAATATTTGCAGTTTTCAGGGATAAGGGTGCTGCAGAGCCTCCATATCTCGAATTTCAAAGGTAACCGCACCCGAAATTTTGGCTTGTTCTTAAAAGCGCGGCAAGGATATCATCAGATGCATTAGATGCAGACTGTTAGCTGCCTATTTGTAAATAGTGCTGTATGGTAGACGGTTTCACTGCATTCCTAGTGATAAGGCAAAACCCCCGTTCTTTTCTGTTTTAACCTGTAAGAAGTGTATGCTGCTAGCAGCCGTGATGTGAACGCTTCTGGAGCGTTGCTCAAGGGTGAAATACGTTTGATGATGGCAGCGGCAAGCATTTTTTTAAATGTTCAGGAAACAGTAAGAGGCTGCTAATAAAAATGTTGCGTCAATGAAGGAGAAGTTTCATCCGTATCAATAACGGTGAAATTCTTACCAGTTCTCGCTAGCTGCAGACCTGGCTCTAAGGGCTTTTACACTTGCCTTTATCACAAAGTGTCGCTAGCGGAGACCGCACCCCTCATATGCCTAGCTCGCGCCTTACCATCATTCTAGCTGAGGCAAGGTAGAGCTAATTTAAGAAGTCACCTAGTCTAACTGAGCATGAGTAGAGGCGAAAATTTTGGTAGGCACACTTACCGTATGCTACGCTCCTCACATGAAATATTCTAAGTTACTTTATGTCACTGGGTCTACCAGCTCAAACCACAGTCGGACTTCCAGGAAATAAAGGCGTTTCCAGGGAGGGCCCGGTAACCCTACGTTGAAGTTAACAATCCCAAAAATTATGGGTTCACTAGAATTCTGTAGCGTAGTGTACCACACCGCAAGCCACTTTGCAGGAGCGCCTTTTACGGATTACCACACACACACCTTAATTCATTCAATAACAGTAATATCACAAAGAAACTGTGCCTGCATAGTATCATTAATCCCTGTTGGTGATAAGTAGGTGCTGATCACTTTTTTACATTGACTTCTCTTGTAAAACAGTAGAAGGATAGGCTCTCAACGAAGGATAGCAGGCAAAAGGTCAATCAAGTACATTAAATTCCGCACTGCTGCCTTCATTGCCATATTATTAGTACACCAGAATGGCTCATTAGACTTTTCCTTCTATTAGCCCCCTCTCTTTGATTTTAATCGTAGAGCTACCTTTCACCTTCTTCTTTGGGAACCCCTTTCAGTATTGTCATTCCCTCTGCCCGGCACGGAAAATGCTTCCTTAAGGTTTTTTCATCCTGCAGCTAGAATATAGGGGTCGAACGATGTCATATTTTAAGCTCAGGTGAGAAAAGAAAGAGAAATGCGGTTAGCGGTTGTAAACAGGAGTCTTTCTATATTTTCGATACTTGGAGACCATACTTTCACTTTTTAGGAACCGAGCTTTTAGTCTTCTGAACCATACCTCCAATCCTTTCCTCAGGCCTTAGTACCACTCCCTTACTTCATTAGTTATGTAGCCTCAAGCTGAAACTGATACACGCTTCAGTCGTATATAAGTTTCTTCGATTTTAACTTCCATTCTCACCCTCGTGTATTTCGCTCTTATCGGTTTCTGCTCCTCTTAATTTTTCTCTTTTTCTGTTATGAGCCTTCCTTCCCTCAACCTTTGTCACAATCTTACTACTGGCGTTACCGCGACCTTATATGCTTCACCCCATAGTCAGCAAAGACGGCATTTCGCTCCCTACGACCTCAAATTGTTTATATTGCTCACAGCTATGGATCTTAATGCTTTAACGGCAGGGCTTAATTCATTAAGATCTAGCTACTCATTAAAAATGATATGCATTCAAGCTTTTGAACTTAAAAGTCAGTTCTACTGTTTCCCCAAAATATAGTATTCAGCTTGAATAGCTTCTTTTATGTAAACGAAATAACGGATACTATTTTGTCGTTTAATTTTTTGCGATTAGGCGCTATGATATAAATTTGTATTTGGTATACGGTACGTAACGCATTTTTACTCGCTACATCCTAGAAACTTGGTTAGCTGCTATTTCGGTACCCCATAGTTTTTTCCTTAAATTGCTCAGGTAATAGCATAAGGGGTGAATGCATGTAACCACTCCCTGTTCCTGGACACCAGCGCCCTTTTTGATAGCCTTTTTGCAATCTGTAAACAGCCGCGTATAAATTTTTCTTCAGTTTGAGTGCAGGGTTAAACGGTTGCACTGCAAACAGTTCAATAGTTTTTTAAGCTGCAAAGACTACACTCAAGGAGAAATTTAGCATATAAGCCATTAGTAATCCTTGCAGCCTCATAAGTTCTGGTGCTCCTGTGCAGCGTGCGATAGCCCCTGTATTCAGTAGCTCTAATGCTACTTTTAGAAAACGTGTGGGCCGCTCAGGGCTCCTTGAGTGAAGTAAGAAAAACCCAAATTAAGCCCTATGCCGTGAAATATATTCCTTGTTTGCACTGACTGCACCCCGGCTATGACAGGTACAATACTTAGGTTTATACGCTCTTCACCCCAAACGAAAGTGCACAGCAGAGGAAGTGCTGCAAATAATTCAACTTGCATTTTTTAAAACTGCACAATCCGGAGGTGAATCTCATTTGATTGTATATTCCTGTACGTAGCTAACCCTTGTTTACGTAGGGAACACCTTTGAGAGATAACCTGAATCGATCTGTTCGCAATGGGGGCTACAAGCAGCATAGACCGGGCAAGTGTAGAGAAAGTTACCCCAGCGGATTTACAATGGAAATATTATACTAAGCACTTCAAGGAGGTAAGCTTTATCTATTGAAAATATATCACACCCGTGAAGTCGTGAGAACAATTAATCGGACAAATCTTATTCGAACTAATGTGGTTTAAATCGAGAGCTGCGATACCACTAACTCATAATAAACTAATTGTTGTCTCGAGCAGGGCTGCCAACAGCATTAAAAAGCAGCAAGAAAATTCATTCATATTTTTCCTCCCTTGTATTCCTAGTAAAACTTCTAGATAAAACGTATTTTGTGGAATTTTGGGCATGGCAAGGATTCTCTAAATGGTTTTGCTTTACAATTTTGGAGGATATTAGTATCACCTTAAGTTTTCTACAGCAGCATTTGTTTGTGAAATTGTCACTGTAGAATGGCAAGGTGGCTTTGTATCAAAATCATGATTCTTACGTAGCGCGATATTTAGACATGCGGCTTCTGTAGATGCCCATCCTTACGCCTTTGTAGCTAATTGCAAGTAGCGAAACTCTACGACGATGGAAGTCTACGAAGATGATGGTTCACATCCTGGCCGTATGCTCTGCATTATGTGCTACTGTATGCGCCTCGACACTGCGGGTAGCACCAAGCAGTGAAAAGGTAGCTTCAGAATTTTGCCGTAATGCCTTGATAGAAAGAGTCACTTTCTGTAAGGGTGATATACTTCTGCAAACTTTCTTTGAGCAAGAGAAACATTGTACCACTTATATCGGATATACCTCTTTACTTGCAATAAGATTGGTTTTATTAGTAGAATGACTATGCCTCAAGATGATGTCGGTTCGTGTTACCGGCTTATGCATTTCTGGAAAAACTGAAACGAGCGAGTAAAGCTAGCACGCCTCAACTTTTGCGCCTGCTTAAAAACGCAGCTATAAACTCAAATTTAAAAAATGCAACGCATCATTTAATGCTCATTGCTACCACCATTTCAGGGCTCCGAGGAGATTCCAGAAGATCCTGAATTTCCTACAAAACTTCTTGATTTAGCGCTAGACTGGAATTCTGCAGGTGTGTAGTAGTTGAACATAAATATCTTTTCTACGTAGCTGCAAATCTCACTTTCTTTCAACTTGAAAGTAACTCCAGCACGTAATGAAACGCATCAAGTACCATTGCATTAAGAACAAAGCCATACTTAAACTAGCACAACCGTATATGCTTGACTTTACGCTGACTAGTAGAAACAGCGCCCCGAGTGTACCATGTTGTACATTTGAGTATCGCTAGCGGACTTTTTGGTTCACTCTAACGGGAAAACAATTCAATTTTCAAAGTACTTTTTCAAGTTTCTTTCTGTGTCTTTCAATCTATGAGCGTGCGTGTTAGCCATTTGCTGACTTCAAAAAATGAGCCCTTCAGAAAAAGTATCGGCAATTTAAGTGCAGTGGCACAATTAAGTAAGAATTTTGGCTGGCTTTGAAACACTCCGAGTTTTGTAGCCTTAGGAAAATTTACAGTACCACAAACGAACTTTTGATGTAGCTGATGTTCCTAGCAATACACAGAAAAGCAGCTAGTGGTACAATCAGAATATCAAGCAGAGGTTGATGAAGTTAATCTAGAGTACGAGTGGTGCTAACATAGGCATACCACTTGTATGGACCTAAAATCAGCGCCGAGTTCGCGTAAAACCATAGCAGCATTTTCATCTCAGCAACAAATTAGGAACTTATGGGCATCTTACCGTATAGATTCAGCGATGAATTCAGCTTTCCCTACGCTATATATAACCAGATTACTTTTTGCGAACCCTGCTAAGAGCATGCTCCTCGAGCTCCTTTTGCAGCTTTACAACACAAAAAATATATCAGGGAGTTCAGTCATTGAATTCTTCGCATCTAATTATAAAAGGCCTGGATAGTTTTAATTTTTGGGGCAGGCAACCACTAGATTTACATTTGCGCAATTAGCACAGGCCATTCCCATATTTTATTGCCTCATGTTATGTCTCACTGTTCATCAGTGTCCATGCGTATCTATTTAATGCTTAAGCATCACCACCTTTCCATGTGATTTTTATGTAATTCTACAACTCGGCAGAGTTAAGAGGAAACGATAAAGGCGGAACCCTCATTTATTATCCCGGGATTGAGAAAGTGAAGATGTGGGTTGGGGAGTATAAATGTCTAAATCCTGAGGATATAATAAAACTCGACGACTTCCAAGAACGGTATTACTTCAGTGCTCTTTTATGTTTTAGAATGCTATAGCTATATACCATAGCATACGCCTATCCATACTGTAGATAAAGTAATTACAATTAAGTGCTCTTGCATGAAGCAGAACCTAAAAGGATATAGCGAACTCTACACGGGTAGTAAACTCGCTCGTTTACAATAAATAACGCCGCTCCAAAATAACAAAGTACAGAATATTATTTAAACCTTGTTCAAGTAGTTTAATAAGAGCTCCCTAAATTTTCTCTATGTTTTGTTGTTATTAGCTAAATATCACGATTTTGCAGCCAGAATCAAAACGACTGAATAAATTGTTGCTTAGTGCTGCTGAAATTTTTAATGTTGGTGAAAATTGTTAGCAGCGGTAATTTTATATGATCTGCAGAATATTTGCCTGTAGTAGCAGCTACTAGACGAGCCTGTTAGGTTTTTTATCATGCAATTGATGGAGCTACATGCTGTGTACAAATTTGAAGATGGGAGTCCTCACTTTAAGGCAAATCAATTGCCTGATAATTACCATGCATGGCGTGTTAGCACTAGCTCAAGAGGGTCAGGAGGTATATCCATCATTTCTACAGTTCAATATTTGTTTAAAAGTGGACTCAAAGAAATATAAGAATATATTCTACCTTTTTTCTTATGGGCTACATAAAGATACGCATGAAGTATAAAGCCCACTTTTCGTATTGCCTGCAATCGCACTCTAGGGTTTTCACATTCCGTGTATAAACCTCCAGGTCCAGTAGATACCTAAGCTTCTTTGAATTTGCGCGTAGACCATCCTTTCCTTCGTCGTATGATGGCGACAGTTACGCTCAAGACGCGATGGGGAGAAGAAATTATCCATATATGCAAGAGCATCGGTATCTCCATGGAGCCCAGGAAGACTGCAACGCACTCTCTCCCGAGGAGGTTAGTAGCTGGCCATACTTGGATTCGAATCGTTCTTACGAGGTGAGTTTTTACGTCTCGTATATGTCGCTCAACGCTTATGCTGTGCGACTAGTCCTCTGAATTTTTGCGTCGACGAAAAGGAAGATATTGATTAGTCTTCTAGCATTACAACGTGGAGGGATTTAAGCAGGCAAAATATTTGCTTGCTTCCTTTTTCCAATAAAACGAAAGATAAAAAACCCGATATTCTCGTTGATTGTGATTAGAATTCAAGGTATTCTATTGCTGGTGTTACGCGTTTAAAGCGCATTTTTTCCACTAAGGTAAAACAAATTGTTTCTATACTGATCTTTTTTATCAGCAATGTCAAAGTAGCAAAAATGTATGAACGTCATAATTGGCCCTTTTCCCCATATTATTTATTGCGCTTTTTGCCGCTTTATTATTTCTTTTTTACCCACTACTTGTGTCGTATTAATAATGTTAATCAAGAGTAGAAAAAGATCTTGAACCTTCCGAAAAGGATTTGCATTGTGCCGTTCAATTTGTCGCCAGCTCGCAAAAAAAAATCTTTACAATATTGTCCTGCTAACTAGGAGAGTGCGTTATTACAGTTTTGAATAAGTCAATCGCCGAGTTTACATCGTAGATATATGAATTCAAATATTAATGATAATCGGGAAATAATTTCTTTTCATGTCTGCAATATGGGGGGAAGTCATGAAAGCAATAAAATTGTATAAATTCAGCAGGATGATGGAGCCCGGAAGAATTATTGGCAATCACAAGGTCATGACAACGAGCGATATTTTGCGAGCAGCACACCAAATATAGTCCCTCTACCAGCCCCACCAAAAGCATATTACCCCCATCAAAAGGGCATGCCTGACTACGCAGCGTACTATCCACGCTACGTTTCCGATGATGTTAACATTGAAAGGGAACAAATGAATGAGCATGTAAGGAATATGATGAAGATAGGCTCAGGCCAGAGATACACCAGCGAAAATTTTAAGAAGCAGCTATCTAGATCAGTAGAACACCAACACCAGAAGATATCAAACCTATCGAGGCACGATTAACCATTGTTACTGCAAATGGGAATCTTCTGGCGGTATAATAATGCACAAATAAAAAAAACTATGATTCTCCCTTTTTTTGAAAAATGGTTGACAGTAGTAGTAGGATGAAAAAAGTTAGCTGTCTAAAAATAGACTTACCTGTTGGATTTGCTGCAGCTTTCAAAGTGCTATAAGATATGTTTACCCGAAAAGTTGAATGATTCAAAATTATATTTACAAGCACCCACCTTTTATTCAGATTTATCACTGATTATTTTTATGTGCGCGATACTGGGAAAATTTCGTGTCATTCTCTGGTTTGCCCAACTTTTCTCCTTCTGCCCAGCGCTATGTTTTTTAAGCATCCGCCTTAGCTAGTCGTATCTCATGAAAAGATCATCTTACTTAAGCCCAGACACTGCTTTCCAGTGTTTTGTGAACATACTCTTATTTTATTCCCCATCATGAGACTATCAAAGAAATGAAGTGTTCTATTTAGTACTATCTTTTAATTTAAAAAAAATCAACCACCATCCTCATGTTCCCGTTTAGGGTATAGCCATCAAGTTTATAAACCTATTGACGCTCATTAGCGATGCGGGCAACTTTACATACAAAGAAGCCTAAAGAAATCAACCTCCCCAGCGTTTTACATTGAAGTATAACGAGTATATAAAGCGAAAAGCTCTACTCAATTGAAAATATTTAACGCTTGTTTAGCAAGCTGCTAATATTTTGTAACAAATTATTGCAATTCGGGTTTTACTTTTCCTTACTTCCTTTTTCTTGAGTGGGTATCTATCAAGTTCGGGATTCTGCGAAGTTAAAGACTTAGATAGTAAGGCTGGACAGAAACTTCACAGAAGATGCTAGTATTTTCAGTAGGCTGCTTTTATATCAAGCAGGAGCTTCACATACTTTCGAGGGACAGTGGTGTGCCTGGTGGCTCACATTTTATGGGGGGAGGGATTTAAGGAGCCTGGAAGCTCGCTGCTTATTTGCTGTATTTATATCTTGTTTGATTGATACTCTAATGCTTTCAATGACGTAAAGTAGCCACCGTGTGGCAGCGTCCACGGTGAGTTCCAAAATCCACATGACAGTAAAAAAAGCATAAATCTACCTCTCCATGCTAACATCCATTGCTCACGGATGTGCAAAGATCATTTCCATATGCATGTGCTTACAGCTATACCTTAAGTAATATACTTCACTAGTGAAGCATATAAACACTAAGCAGATTGCAAATTCTTAAGAGAATCGAAGCGCATGTTGCTGCTGAAATTTTTTCATAGAGTTTTAATCAAACAGGGATACACTGACACTGCTTGATTTATGTACCAATACCTCTGGTGTTTCTTGGTACATCATAAAGTACCCATAAATTTTTGAGGCATTTGGAGTATTTCTGCTGGGTTCAAATAAAAAAAAAAAAAAGTTGCACTCCAGACTTGAATGCTCACAGGGAGCAACCGAATGGCCATTAATTCGAGTATTTTTGCGGTCACTAATCAGGTTGCTAACGCAAATGGATAGTGAGATAAAACGTGACAATGAGTTCAGAAAATCTGCGATAAGATTTCCATTTAAATAGCTTGCACGAAACCAGGTTAACCGTAAAAATAATAGCGATCAAACTACTTTTTATAGACTCCATTCTCGGCATTCCATAAAATTTTTATTCGCGTACAATAATGTGTCGACTTGCAGTTTCTATTTCGTGGTGAATCTCTTGCTTATATGCCCAGAAATTAACAGAGAACAAGCTATGTTATTCCACTCTCCTCCATCAACGGATAGTAGCTTAACAGTTTGGGCCTAATACTTTCCATCATCCTAAGTCCATTTCAAAAGCAATTTTCACAATAAATACTAAAAAGTTTTCAGGTATCAAAATGCCATGGAGCTCTTAAAGTAGATCGAAACTACGAGAACTTCCTTCTGTTGCAATGCAAAAACGTACTCAACCATGAATACGCACTTATAGAGCTTCTTTTAGCCAAAACTTTGTACAGGCTGAGTAAGGATCAACTCGCACTTTAGATTGCTTTATGCACTTTAAAATATTCGTGGTGCTAGCTTTTAAGCCAAAACAACCACAGAACAGCTACCTGGTCAAGTAAATTTGTTCGAAAGCTTTGAAAAACTGGGAATTATGCTCCCATTGCTATGTATCTTGCAGCAATACATATTTCAAGAATTTCAGCATAATGTCTACGGCAAAGTTCCCTGCTGTGCCAGCGTTACAGCATACAAACCAATCAGGTTTTTAAAACCTGATTCCTCTAGGTGATAGAATAGAGGATTTATATTGGACCTTCGGCTACGCCTAGTTGAGTGGATCAGTGCACGGAAGCATAGGTTGCTGCAGGTTCACTGAGCATCTCGAACGTGTGATCAAAGGCAAATTAAATGTGGTATGATAAAGCGTTCTAGAGGTAGCTGAGCTTCCATCAGAACTTGAATGGAGTTAATGCGACAGCAAAAAACCCTGGCATAAAGAATAAATAGTCCAAGTACCTAGAGCCCTCTAATATCACCTAACCTAACGAGATGATATTGACAAAACAACATACACTTACTCACGCATTGTAATATAATCGTTAAATTTGTCAGCTATAGGATATGAACTTAAAATACTATTCGCTTGGAAAAAGCAACACACTGACAGATGCCTTGCTTTTATTTCTCCTGCTTGATCTATCAAACGGATAAAATGTATTGTAATTAGTGCTGCAAGTCAATGTTTCAAAGCAGACTCAGAGCTACGGAGAGAGTCGAACGTTTTGAGTATCGTTGAGCTTAAAGGCAACCCATAAAAGCGGCAGCCTTTGAGCCATATAAGTGTCTATAGAAGCAGTTGCTACCCTACCGTACGTACACTAGCTTGAGGTAACTGTCGTTGCATTGTTTAGATATGTACAGTACTGAAGCTAACAGAAAAACGGTTTTACACTGTAAAAAATTCAGGGCTTGAGTTTTTTAGCGCATTACTAAAGATTTTCTTTGAAAAATCTGCTCCGAAGGGAATTTTACACGGAAACGAGCCTTAGATAGACTCGTCTGAGGCGCCACTTTGCCAAGGCCATGTACGCAAGTTTATCGAATTTTGAACGAAAGTGTGCATCCCCTGGCTATTACCAACCTTGCCATTTGAATATTTGGTAAAAAAATTTTCTCTGCCAAGCGCGCGTCCTCCACTGTGCGTGAAAAGGTAACAGTGCTTTGTGCATTGAAACTATTAGCTGCTTTGTTTACCAGCAGCTTGGAGAGCTTGTTGATAGGCTTTTTTCTTCTGAGGTTTTTTTCACAGAAGTTATTGCGGAGTACAACATTATTAATTTTGGCAATACATGCAAAAATTCCAGCGAATTGGGGCTCACAGCTCGTGAGGTTTGCCATGAGGTAGCTACGTCATAATCATCGATTTTAAGCCTCAGCATAGAAAATTTGGAAGGCTCAGGGTATAGCAGCATCTCCATGAAGTAAAAATCACTTGCAATTCTAGTAAACACAGTGTATGTTATTACTTCGATATGATTGGCTTTTTTCAACCTTGCCTTTCCTATGACTAATACCGGTGTAAAATTTCCTGCGATCATGCACGTAGCGTGAGCTGTTATCCGCCAGTATAGGTACCACATCATTTAAGATGAGCGACAAGATAGTTTATCTCTTGATGCAACTCATCTTTCTAGTTTATTCATGGTGAAGCAAATATATCTATACATATACCTAAACATAGCAAATTGGGAAAATAACCTTTAGTACTACCTTGGAAAACTGTAAAGTGTGGAATTTGTGCGACTTAGAAGTATTGAGATGCGCTTAAATAGCTAGGCGTATTTGCTCTGGAAGATAGCTTTCTTTCATTATTAGAACATATATATTTCTATTTTTCATGGCATTTAATGTGGTAAAAAGTGTGACGAATTTAGGATTTTTATATTTTTCAGGTGTAGTTCTTGGTAATTCACAGCATATGGAACAATTTGGCACGACGATTTAGGTAGTGCTATCGGATTAAATATAATTAGTAGTTTGGAAATAGATTTGAAGGTTCATGTAAAGCAAGGCACATAATATTTTTTGATTATAATCAAATTTTATATGCCTTTGCTGCTTTTTTTAACCATACAAAGTATAAAATATACATTACACACAGGGTTACAAAAATGCCTTTTGCAAATTAAGCGAATTGCTATGGTAGCACATGCTTTCTGTTTAGTGTAGTTCTACGCAGGCTATTGTGTGTAAACTAGGGCTAATTTATTTGCATCGTATCCTGATAGTCATTTTTTATGAAATGAACTAGTTGCTTTGCTAATATTTGAGTGCGCAAAATAAATTTTGTAAAGATTTCGACTTTTTTTCTATAAGATGAGTGAAGTTTAATTTACCTTTTTGCTTGAAAAAATATTCAAAGGGCAATATCTTATATGAATATAAGTGAGAGTGCAATACAAGCTGGATTAAACAGAAAAACCGTATACATGCCGTACTACACATAGCTCCTGTGACACTAGCGAAATACTTTTAGCATGTAGATTTTTAAAAAGGGCTGAACTACTTCAGTGATGCTGTAATAAATAAATTGTAAATCATGGCTCAAAAAGAGTAGCATTATAAGCTTACAATTTGTATACCAAAATAAATCCCTGTGTTTGATTGCGATTTAGAATGATAAATACATGGAAAAGCGATCATTCAGCTCCTAGAGCTGACATTGAACTGGACAGCATCAGTACCGGTGAGCTTTTCAAAAGCCTGAAGGAAGACCTGAATTCATTTATGACGAGCTATATATTTGAAAAAACAAGGTAGAAAAATTATGCTTATAAATCACGTACAGAAGAAATACATATTAGCTGATAAGTATGCATTTTTTTTATCAGTGTGTGAAGGCTTTTCGCATGCAAGCTTCTTATCATTCTGATAAAACATATTGTAAATTTGATGAATGAGCACATAACACTCAATATTTAAACTGGCTCAGTAATTATCCTACTTTTAACGTATTTGAAACTTCTGCAGTTTCCCAGCAAAATGCTGCAGATTATCCCCGACTTTTCCTAGCTTTAGAGAATGTAAAACACCCCAAAGATATCAATAAAATATTCACTTAGTGCAGCCAGTAGACAAATGAATCACACCGTTGAATATCACTTTAACGAAACCTACCGGCAATACTGCTTCTAGGTTTTAATTGAGTTAAAAATGTAGATAAGCATGCTGTAGCTTAACGATAAAGGCCTTCGTTCCTGTTTGCACTTCATCATGATAGCAGTTTTTTGTGGGATCAACATGTCCTGTGACTAGGTTCTATCATGATAATAAGCCTGAAAGCGAGTTTTTGTGACTTAATTTGAAGTTGCATAAGTTAAACGTTCTTTTGGCAGCATTATTTTTACTGGGTGAATGTGAAGCTTGATTTTTAAATGCTGCTTTCTTCGTTGATTCGTGCCGTATTCATTTCCTCGGTGAACCAACTTGTTGCTAGGCAGCCTTTCAACAACACTTCTTAATCCATTGTGCTCTTAGTCTCTGGATGCAATATGAGAAATTGATTTTGTAATTTTAAAAGTGTGTACTTCTCTATATGCATTGGAGTTAGATTAATGAAGCCTCTTTCGAATTTTTTTTAAGGCATTAAAAACGCTCTTAGCACAGTGCTGTTGCAAATTTTTCAGTAAGGACAGCGACGTAACTCGCCTGAAGAGCGAACTTCAAACATTGGAAGAGCAATGGGATGAGCTTAAAGGTCTTTACAAAAGTTGCTATAAAGAGAGCCAGCTAGAGCAGGATGAGCGTAAACAGTTTGGGGCAGTCATGCTGGCCAGTGAAAGTCAAATTTTAAAGTGCCGATACTTGACTGAAGACTCTAATGTATGGCTAGAAAAAACGAAGAAACGTAAGGTTCTAGTTTTCCCCAGTGGTTTCTTCTATATTGGTAGCATATAATAGTCGAGTCCTTAATGCGTATAAAAATTTACAATTTCTTATCCTATCTGCAAAATGAATGTAAGTGATATTTTTATAACTACTGCGCTTAACTCTGCAGAGACGAAGGCTCTGGAAGACTCGCTTTTAGATTGGAAAAATGACTTTGAAAATTTGGGTGAAAAACTGTGAGCTTTGACGGCGCGAATTTGCTGTAAAAAGATTATATTGATATGCGGTTAAATTTTTTTTTCAGAAGAGATGCAAAAGCCGCTAAAAAGCAATTAGCAACACTACAAACGGAGATAAAAAACAGAGAGAACCTTCTTAGCACTTTGGATAAAACAATATGCGAGTTAAAAGAGGAATTGCAAAGTACGAAACTGAAGGAGAAGGTTATCCAAGACCAAATAGGTATGGCAAGGCAGAAGCTTGAAAGATGCTGATAATAGAGCCAGCAGAAAGTGGGTTTTTATAAACTTTACGAACAAATTTCCTATTATATTGGGTAGGTGTGGAGTGACTTGTCATAAGCACAGCATTTTAATATATAAATATAGGCCTTTTTTCTCATGAAATAGAATTAAAAAAGATTCTCATTTCAAAAATTGCTCTTTTGCATCAGAAAATATGAGAAAGAGCTACGAAGCAAAAGAAGAATTTTGTGCTTCTCTTGATAAATTTAATGAAGCCCTAGGAAATAAGGTCAAAGAAATAGAAGAGGTAATTCTTCCCATTAGTATAAAATGGAATTAATTTTTGGCTAGTTACTAAAAGAAAAGATAAAAGGAGTTTTAACTTATACCTGAAGCATCTTCCTGCTTATAATTTTGTCACTCAGTATAAAGCTTTGACTAAATAGTTGTTCACTGATTAATTTTTGCTACAGGAAGAGCAAGCAAGGGAGGAAAGTCTTCGAGAGGCTGAGCAATCTCAACTGAATATAAAAGTCTGATTCTTTATTTAATTTTTGTTGACGTGAGAAATTTTATGCTGTGAAACTATCATTCAGAAAGAATTGGAAGAAAATTTCAAAGCTATAGAAGAGGCTCTTAGTGAGAGGCTTGAGGAATTGGTTTGTACCACAGATTGAGTTTTTTTTCACTATTAGTTGCTTTGCTATACTCTACACAATGCAAGAAAGGGCATACAAGATATAGCCACCAGAGTCAATTTTTGTACACATTATTTGAAAAATCTAGTCAAAATAATTTGGTGATGAAAAACTTGATATTTTGCTATTTTGTTTAGGAAGCTCTGTCTAAATCAAGAGAAGAGGCTGAGATATTGCTTGAAAAGCAAAATAATGAAATGAAAGAGCTAGAAAACGAATTCAATCAGCTAGCCAAGGCTAAGGAAGAACTTAAAATTAAAATGAGCGCCACCGTGGAAAAAAATCTGGCCCATCAAGAGACGTATGGTTCTTGAAGTAGCTGATAATTTGTACTTGTTTTGAAGAGATAATCTTGTGATTTCAACTAATTTTAAACTTAAATGTTTGCAACGAATAGAAACAGAGAGCTCAGCAATAATATAAAGATAAAGGAAGAAGAACTTGAGGGTCTTAGAGGAAGTTTTATGGCTTTGGTTGAAGAATGCCATGAAATTACCGAAGAAAAGGAACAAGCGCAGGCAAAGATTAATGATTTGGTTACTAGTATCCAAGAGGACGCTGCGATAGTAGAGGATGCCCGGCATAGAAGAGTAAGAAAAAAGATATTTGAGAGGCATCATTAAAATGATGTTCAATTTCAAGATTAGTTATTTTAAAAACGAGAAATATTTTTCTTGCCGCGACAGAAAACTCTATCGGAAACTATTTTGACGATGCAAGAAAAATTATACGCCTACCCAAAAACTTTAGAAGAACTAGAGAAAAAACAAAAAATTTTAAATGAAGAACTGGAAGAAATTGAAAATAAGGTAACTATTTAGCTGCAAAACGTAGAACTTCAATGAACAGCTCAGGAACCGTTAAACGTCTTCGTGGAAGCTCTTGGAGAGAGGAAATTTATAGACTAAATTCACCCTAAAGTAATTTAAAAACTTGTAGTGTCCATCACAAAAGCCAGTAATTGATAACTTTTTCCTACACTAATTAGCTCGTGAGTTGATTTATATTATACGAATTGCCACCCTTTGTAGGAAAAAAAAAATGAAAGGCTAGAAAGGCGTATAAAGCATCTAAGAGGCCTCAACGCAGCTCTTGAGAGCTCCATCAAAGGTTTAGAAAATAAGGAAGCTCTGGAAAAAGAAAGAGTGGGTTCCATCAGTTATTTTCCCTTCCGAGTACATCTAAAATGTTAAAAATTTTGCTACGCTTTCTTTAAATGAATCTTATAGTGCAACGAGCTCCAGGAAGCATTGATTTCTGCGAAGAAGGAAGAGAAGAAATTGACGGTATTCTTAAAATAAATATCCATATATACTAAATAAAACGACGTGCCATAAGATTTCAGTCAATGAAAGAGAAGCTTCTATCATCGTATAAAGAAGCGGAAGAAGATCTAAAGCAATACGAGCTCTATATGAAGGAAAAAGAAATAATGATTGAAAGAATTGATAAGGAAATTCTGTTGTTTGAGAAGGTAGGCTTTTAGTTTGCAATATTCTGCAACTGAAAAGACTGAATGAAGTCACTGCAGAAAATTGAAGAGATGGAAAATAAAAACAAAGTGGATTTGGAACATAAAAACAGAAAAGATGAGCTTATTTCTCTAGAAATGGTATGAAATATATGAAATTCCTTTTTTTATAATATTTTGTCTCAAAGTGCAATATATATGCTTAGTATATTCTAAAACATTTCAATTGATTGGATCTTGGATTTAACATCTTTTTTGCAGGAATTGGAATCTAAGTTTCAGGAAGCTAGAGAATTGAAAATATCACAACTAAAAGAGGAATTACGGAAGTCTCATGAATTTCTCATGAAAGTAGAGCCTAAAAAAAGTCTCAAGTTAACCTCTCATTGCCCTAAATTAATAATATGTTATTTTAGGAAGAAAAGATGAAAATCTTGTCGAAGGAAATTTCATACAAAAATGACTTGAATTCAATTAAGCAGCGTAACGAATTGACCAGGGCGAAAGAACTTCAAGGTAAGCACCGTGTCGTATTATTTTCTAATAAAATTTTTATTCGTTTATAATATGGAACTTTTTTTTGCAAAATATAGAATAGTATCTTTTAAAGTCAATTAAGCAGTTATTCCCTGTAGCTCATTAATAAGTTTGCTATAGATACTTCTTAATATATATGCCTTAGCCTAATTAAGGCATGAAGATTTTTTTGGGAGTAAATGCTTTGAGTTTGCACGGTACTCCTACCGGAACTTGCGGATCTTCTTTTTTTTATGTGATCAGTATAATGTTCTATATTAGAGATTCCGTTTATTTTAATGCTCATCCATATTCCTTCTAACTTCTTATTATTTCTAGGTACAAGCGTTTTGCTTGCCGATGCAGCATTGACTTCAAATTATGCGTCGTTGCTTTTCGTTTTATAATTATCTAGCATGTGTGTTTTTGAAAGAAAGGTTTTAAAAAATTTTTTATTCCCTTCCTTTTTTAAAGCCGTGAGCTGCAACCTCGACGCTTTGGTAATGCTCACTTTAGAGAAATTTTTTTTAGCGTTTTCGTCTGTATACTAAGCAGCTTCCTAGCTGAAGATTTGTTTGCAGCGTAAAATATAATTGATTCAAGGGGAATACAGTTTTATTTGGTGCCTATTTCTTCTACTACATTGCAAGCCTCTATAATCCTTTAATGTGATTCCTTTAGGTCTCCGACCACTTCAGCTTGATTTATAACTTTGAAATACTGTAAAAACTTGCATAATCTAGATTTGCTGTATTCATGATCTTCAAAAATGCTTTACATCAAACTCTCAGAAAAGAATCAGGAAGCTGAAGAGCTCTTGAAGCAGATACGAAGCATTGGCATCGAGCTAGAGGAGTAAGTGATTTCCCAAATTAAATCCTAATTTTCTCTGTTCTTACGATGAAAGTTTCTCTGCAAGCAGGATAGAGGAGCTCAAGCATTTATAACGGCATCGTTTGACGAAACCGTTTAACGTTAGCATCAAATCAGTCTGGTTTGAAATGCCTGCGTTCTTAAACATTAGGTGCCGGTAAAACCTAACTTTTTCAACGCTTATTTTGTTATGATTAACCGTGTTGCCTGCTCGACATTGACGTCTTGATAATCTTCGAATTTGCCCAAGTTTTACCTTTGTTGAGCAGCAAGAGAATTATTTTGTAAAATATTTGCCATTTTTGCCCAACTTTTTCCTTCATCTAATATTTTTGAAAAATTTGATATGCTTCAACAGCATTGATATGATAGTGTGCAACACCTTCTATAGAGTGCATGCAGTTCGAATAATGATGAATTCCAGGATTGAAAATAGTTGCCAAGTTGAATCTCTCGGTTAATTTCTCTGTTGGCGTTGCAACACCAAAAGCAGCAACGCTATTTGTTAATTAATATAAGCAAAAGTTTTTTGCTTATCTCCTGTAGTTACTAAATGTACTAAAAGTCCCTATCAAACGGCAAAAGTCCCTGTTGTTACTCATTACATGCTTAAAAGGCAAAATTAGTAGGCAGCTTTTGCTATCACCCTAGAAGCGGCGCGTGCAATGTTGTGAATCAGGGGCTTTTCGCGTAGGCCTTCATTTTTGTTATAGGCCTCAAGGTTGGAAGCGGCTCTTGGTGAAGTCTCTTCCGGAGCACTCTTTGGAAAATTTACACACAAAATTTAAAACGCTCTAAATAGACGCTAGTTTATCCGAGGAATTTTCATATATTGTTTTCTCAATGTTTTGCAGTCAGCGTAGAGTTTGCAGCTGCTCTGACTGTGAAGAGGCAGCTTCCTGAGACTTTAAATCAGTGCAATACTGTATATATCTTAAGAAGGTAACCCAAATTTAATTATTATCCTTTTTCCTGGAAATAAAAAGTTTCGTATTTCTCGATAAACCTAAGGAATCTCTCGAGATGCGAATCCAGCACATTGGTCTTTGAGCTCAGCTCTGAATGCCTCCTTTTTACCCGAATTAAGGAAAAATTCCTGATTGTACACTGAATTTCTAGTTTTTGCTGCTCCTGCCCCAGAAATATCTTAATGAAGTCTACCCTTCGTCTTTCATAAAATTTTTATTAATTGCACGAGAGCTTTTCTCGTATTTTTGAATTGCCTGTATGGCACTCAGGTTCATTTTCCATTAGTGAAGGCTTAAAAACAAGCTTTTCCTTAAAAAAAATTGTATTTTACGAAAAAAACTAGTTATAAAAAAAAAGATTTTTTTTCGTTTATTTTACCTTTTGAATCACACCTTTTTGCTAGCATCTACACATTTACTGCCTTGAAAAAAGCTTCATCAATTCTTTGGCATCTCCTGAAACTTGTACCGCCTGCTCACATTATACCCCGATTATTCTCCACATGCTTCTCATAGCTCAGTACAAAGCTGAAGCCCAATTATATGCATGTTGCTCAAATTAATTTTTTCAGTGCTTTATAGCCTGAGAGCAAAGTCAATCTGACCATAAATCATGCTGCGCTACTTGACTATGATGCGCGGAAAGTCTATGCATATCTTCTCGCAAATTTTTTTGGCATAAAGAAGACTAGAAAATCATGCAAGAAAGCTGTGTATGCACACAAACGAGTTAATGCATCCTTGCAAGGCCTCAAAAAATGTGTTTTTCCTCCCTCAATCACAAATCGGCGGTTTATATCGTATGCGGAAAGATGCACTATGGCAGCAAAAGCTTTCAAACGATAGCGTAAAGTTCTGTAAAGTGGCGATGAAATGGTCAAAAAATCAAACAAAACAACATTTTAACTTTTTTTAGTGTATTCATTGAAATTTTTTGTTTTAAACGAAATAGTGCATAAATTAATTAATTGTTGTTTGATGCTACTTATGCAGTTGGAACTCTGCAGGCTCTCAACCTAAGCTATTCTTTTCTAAGAATTTCCCTTTTCTTTTGATTAAGTGCTTTTTGTAATTATATATAGCTTTTTCCAGTATGCTTGTGCTTACCTGCTATCATCATCGGGGTGTAGCAAACATATGCAGGCAGCAATTTTAGTGCAGGAAACAGCGATAGATAGTGCTGGAATGTAGAGTAGTTTCATAGATTCATTTTGTAAGAGCATACAATTCTGCTTGTGTGAATAGGTGTGTGGGAATATCCGTGCATGTGTTAATAGCTGTCTTCGCATGAATTTCAGTGTGTGCGAGCACTGGCATTCGTTGGTATGCTTCCTGTAAGCTTTTTATGACAAAGGTAGCCCCTCAAGGGCCCTACTTGCTTTTACAATCAAATAGGCATTACGATATCTGGTAAAAATGAAAATCGTCAGAATTCCTTCAGCCTTTAACCGAAGAGAAAATTAATCGACTCCTTCAGCCCCTCAAAAACCGCAAATGCCTTCAAAATGTATGTCAGCGTGTAAAAATAGGCAATCAGTCTAGTTATTGGCCAAGCCTGGTGTTTTATCTTTCCTTTAGGATTGACATTTTCGTTGATTATATACCACATCAGCATACAAAAAACTGCTTACACTAATTTTTTAAACCTTCAAAAATAAGGATACTATCACATATCGAATGCTGATGAGGCAGAACCAGTTGAAGCTATTCTATTATACATGGAAACGTGTGTGAAACTAGTTTGCCACGTTATGGTATTAGTTCTTTGTGGCTTCAGAGTGTGTTTTGTACGTTTCTGGTGGTAGGCAAAAAGGGGTGGACTCTAGATGATGTGAGCTTTTCGTATTCCGGCAAATGAAGGCCACAGAAAAAACCATCTTCAAGGAACTTTTCCACAAAACACCCATAACATGATGAAAATGGTGATTTTCTTTATGAATCCTTAGAAATAACGTAAGAAATGGTAGAAACAGACTTAAATGAGCAAATTTCCTACTTCGAGAAGAGGTAATTGTTGTGCGAAAAAAATTAGATTGAAAGTCTTGCAGTTTTTTTATTCTTGGCTTTGTGTGCGCGTGTATCTAAGAAGAGCTCATCACTTGAATCTAGAACTAGTTTATCTCATAGGCGTGTGTGTATATCTCAGAGGAGCGCTTCATCCCAACCTTTAACTAGTTTCCCTTCTCACCCACAAATGCTTTAACACACACCAGATGATAGCACCTCTCCCTAACCCAAAGACTTGGAGATATTTCCCATTTCCACGTTACTTCTTCCTCATTTGTTCTGAAAATCAACTTTAAAGCAGCTCTTTTGGAGGTAATCTCTCCTCTTCCTCCTCCTCATTTTTGTTTGTTTTTTGCGGTGGAAAACCTCTTTTTGTGTATGAAGCCAATTAGAGGCTTCTTTTAGATGTTTTTACTCTGAAAATGCTGATTTATTTGATTTTTGCTCGTCTTATTATTATTATTCTTCAATTTATGGACTGTTTTAGGCTAGAAGTAGAAGGGCCCCTGAAAAAATCGCTTTTTTGCTTAAATTCTGGATTTTAGGGAGAAGAGGGAGCAAGCGGTAACAGGGACACCGCCAAATTCAGTTGATGGTGACGCACACACGCTGAAATTTAGGAAAAAAAGTTGTGTGTGTGACCGTGGAGAAGCTGGTTTGAGGGGATTTATAGGGAGTTTATTCTTACGCATGGATTGTATATGTCACTTGGAAGTGACTAATTTGAGTGGATTTATAAACAGCACAAATACACACATGCCTTGTGTGTGTAGCTTCGAAATGGAGGCGACTAGATTTCAGTTTTTGAGCACACATTAACTTATTCTCTATAAATAACTGCAAAATAGCTAATTTCAGAGCGTATCTTCCTCTTCTTCAAGATTTTAGCGTCAATTTACCTTCTTTTGAGTCAACATAGGAGCTTTTCGACTTATTTTTTTTCGTTGCATTCATGAAGGACGCAACTTCAACCTCATCTGATGCAGCTGGTGCTACAGATGCTCTTTCATCCCTCAATTCCTGGGGGAAGATTTCAGTTGTGAAGGTAAATGGCGGCATTTGGAAGCAAAATAAGGCTTTTTACGCTTCTAAGCTCAATTTTTTTGGGGACGTGAAAAATCGACTGTTGTTATCAGATGTGGAATACGCAGACATCAGTTTATCTATGACTTTTGTGTGTGTGGGAGGTGGTTTTTTAGTGTTTTTACGGGTTTTTAGGTGCTTTTTTTGTGTAATTTGCGATGATTTTGAGTAATTTTGTGGATGTTTTTTTCAAAAGAAATGTTCTTTTGAAGGTGCTCTGGAGGGAGCTTATAGATGCAGTCGTTCGTTATTTTTTAATAGAAATAATAGACATTGAAATGTGTGTGTGCTTCTGATTTGTCGCCTTTGAAGCACTGAAGATGATGAAAAACATACAGAAGTTGGAATATGTGTGTATTCTTGATTTTATCCCCAATTTTTGCTTTAAGCCAATACTCAAGAGTTGGGGATTGTTGGAAAACTAAGCTGCTCATCAGTTTCTAGGCTATTTTTTATTCATTCACAGTGTTTTTCGTTTTATTGTAGGTTGAAGACTTTAAAAAATAAACGAGTTTTTAGAATCTTTTGATGAAGTTTTTACTGCGAGTTTCTTCAGGTTCCCGGTTATCTGGCAAAGCGTTGGGTAAATTCGCCAAACAAATCTACTTTAGGCATGTATATAGTTGATGAGAAAGAGGTGGGGAAACATGTGTTTTTGAAGGAGAAATACATCCATTAGATGAAGAAGAAGATGGAAAATATATAGGATTGTGTGCGAAATCAAAATTTCATACCGGCAGGGTTTTGTGTGTGAAATAATAGCAGCATTGAGTGGCTTTTTGTGTGTTGTTGAAGGTTGCATTGAGTGGTATTTTTAAATTTGCTGTTGCTAGGGAAAGGCTAAATGGCGTGTGCAGTTTTGAGCATTTTGATTGTGAAGAATTGAGTTACGCGATGTCAACGGTCTTGGGACCGATGTAGTAGAGGGATTTGCACACGTGGATTTCTGGAAGAAATTAAAATTTGTTTTGAACTAAAAAAAAAAACACTCCCAAACTCAAACACACACACTCCTCATCTCAAAGGATCAGTCTTGATCTCGAAAGCACACACACACTCCCAAACTCAAACACGCACACGCCCAACCTGAAGCACGCACACACTCCCCAACACCCTGCCCCTCCCCTAGCTACCCTCCAGAAACTGATCACTTTCTACCCCCTCCCCTCGTTCACCTCCTCTGATTCGCCTCTTCATAGATGTTTCATCCTAAGCTTTACCAAGCTTCTTTGCTGAATCTACCTTCATCTTCTCTTTAAGGTGGTATATATGCAGCACATGCACCCACACACTGCTATTCGCACATAATTTCCCTCATAATGGTTGGAATTTCAGGGTACTAATCGTATTGTTGTTGACGATGGTGGAGAATCTCCAGGCTGGGAGTTCACAGAGAAGCGAGCTCGTCAGGATTGCTGTGTGTGTATAATGAAGACGCAAGAAAAGAGTGAAGATGAGGCTCAGTTTCTTGCTCAGATCGATAAACTTTCGAGCTTTGTTCCATCTTCTGATAAGGAGTATTTTGAAGTAAGCTAGGTGTGTGTAGTTTTTACTGGTCGTGTGAGAGTGATGTACTTTTGTTAGACGCGTATTGCATTTTCTCTAATTTGTGTGTGTGGAGGTTGTCAGAGAGCTTGATAGGTGCGTGTGTGTGCAGGCTCCCGGTGAGGTTCACGTTTTTTTTGATAAAAAGCCTTAATAGATGCATATTTTAAAGGCTTCCATG
Organism: Nephromyces sp. MM_2019; assembly: GCA_015657535.1. NCBI lineage: Eukaryota > Apicomplexa > Aconoidasida > Nephromycida > Nephromyces > Nephromyces sp. MM_2019. The sequence continues at coordinate 36,228 of JADHZB010001637.1, forward strand.
TTAATTAAAAGTTTAAATTTGACTAGCCTATATGAAGATAATTTCTTACGCTTTTCTAGCGTGGGAAAGTACTTTTTTCTTCTTCATTTATCTTCTTTTTGTTGCTTTGCTATCCGTAGAAACTGCGTCGATGCTATACTGATGGAAAGAAGCAACGAAAATGAAGATTTTTTCACGTTTTTTGGGTGTATGTACACTGCTTTTTGGTATAGCTTCTTGTTTATATATGTGTTTAGCCTTTCTCTCTCTGCTTTTTCCTGTGTCTCATTTCTCTCTTCTCTCTCTCTCATGATATTTTTGAGTTTGTATTACTTTGCTATTACAGCAAACTTTATGTGTGTGTGTTTGCTTCTTTTTTAACACCTAAACAGCATTTTTGCATCTCAGCGAAGATATGGACGTTTTGAATCATGAGGATTGTTTAGAATGTCAAAGAAAAAAGACTCTGCAGTTTTCTAACGTTTTGCTGAGAGAGGATATGTGGAAAGCTTGAGGTTCTGTCGTTTTATGCTTTTTCTGACGTTTCTCTGATGATTTTATGTATTTTTTGTTCTTTTTCTGCAGTTTATGAAAAGTAAACGTCTAAAACTCACCGGAAATACCACGAAATTGTTACCAGAATCGAGCGATCCGCAGGATATGCTCAGAAATCAAATGGTGAGTCTCTTCCATTACTGTTAGCAAGAGAACTATATGCATTTAGCGTGCAAAGCGGGTATGTGTGCGTAAAGATCTCCTCATTTTGGTAAATTTCATGCTTTATATCTTTTGTGTGTGCTTTTTTTTGCAGAGCAAAGCATTTGTGACTCATGAATACTTGTGTGTTTTTGCTAGGGTTTTTAAGTGCGTGTGTGTTTGTTTTTGATGTATCTTCAATTTGTGTTTTTTTTTTGAGCTTTCTTCAATGTATGTCATAGTTTTTGCGTTTCCTTACTTCTTTCCTTCAGACTCCCTCTCCTTTCAAACTTTTCCCTCTTCATTTGCCAACTTCTAACGAATTTCAACCGTTTCATCGCAAATTCATTGCATTATTATCTTTTTTTGTGATGAAAATGCCTCTCTTTGGAATTTGAATTTGCAGCTCTTCAGGTATCTCCAGCCTAAGCCTGTAACTACTGGATCTAATGGTTCAACTGAGAGTGGATCAAAGTACTTGAATCTCGACACTGGATTCGCTAAAGGAAGATTTAAGGGTAAAAATGATGTTTTTGAGGCAACTTTGTATATGTTGGAGGGAGGTTTTGACGCACTTTTTTCAGCGTGTTGGATGAAATGCTTATGATTTCAACTCATTGAGAAATTACAGGATTTTCAGTGGTTTTAAAGATACTTACTAATTCGGCAGGTATTGAAGCCTTTATATGTGCATTAGGTTTTTCTCCTCAGCTAAGAACTTGTGGGGTTTTCTGCCTATCTGTATCTGATGAAGATGCATGGTTTGGTTATTTTGTATGCTTTTCTTTCGGTTTTTCTGTTGAAGTTAGCATCTCAGCTTGATCTTATGATGTGTTTGGTTAGCCATTTCTTGGTTCTTTGTAGTGTGATGTAGTTCTTTTAGTACGTATTTTTTTTAGGTTCACACATGCGTATGGACACACACGGACACTGACACGCACACGCACACGCACACGCACACTCACACTCTTTTCTGTTCTTTTATTTCTATAAAATGTGTGTATGCGAACTTATGTGTGTTCTCAGTAAAGCGTTCCATAACTATGGAAGAAAATCAGATGAAGATGAGGCTCTTTCAGATGTTTCAGAATGCAGGGGATGAAGGATTGCAGCTCAAGCAAGTGGTCTTAGAAACTAATCAGCCCTTAAGATATGTGAAGAATGCTCTCGATGAAATAGCGGAACAGCGAAAGTAAGACGGTAGTGTGGGGGGTGGTTTTTAACAGAGCTTTAGTTCTTCGCTTTGATGAAGATTTCAGAGACGGATTTTTCCCCTCTCTGGAATCCGAGAAAAATACCAGTTTGAAGTGATTTTCACGTCTTGTTGGATTGCATATGATATGCATGTGCTTTCGTTCCAGTCAGTACCGTGTGTGTATCTTTTAGCCTCAAAAAGCCCATGCCAAACGAGAATATATACGCACACGAAAAAATTTCGCACACGTGATTGTTTTTATCTAATTTTTATAGGAGGGCTAGTGATCGAAAGACTGTATATTTCTTGAGGGATCATTTCAGCTCTTCATCCGGTGGAAAACCTTCGGAATAGACAAGTTGTTTGAGTGTGTGTGCATTTTTTTTCGCACACACACACTCAAATAACGTGCATATTGGATACTATTCAAGGGGGATCATGGATTTGTGCATGAAATCTGTATATACATAAGCTGGCAAAAAGGATGATATTCCTGTCTTGTTTTGGAACTTTCTTTCTTCACCTTATTTTGTCCTGAAGCCGTAGCTTGAAGGAGAATTTTGGCACACACTGTATAGAGTGTCGAAAAAGCTCACGTAGTGAGCAGTTCTTCTTCTTCTTTGACAGCTCACCTAAATTGGATTATAAAGCATATAATCATCCGATCAACCTCATCTAATGGCTTCTTTTCAAAGAAAATTGTAGTATTTTGCTTCTTGCTCCTTCGTTTTTACAGCTTTTTCTCTTAAAGTATCTTCGAGACCCGCAAAATATCTTCCTCATTGAGTCATTCGTGTCTTTGCTGCTGATTTTGCAGGAGAAAGAATACCAAAACAAAAAAAAAACCCACACACAAACATCAGATAAATCAACCACAACTAAGTAACGTTAATCTAGATTGGGCTATTGCCTGTAAACTGGGGCGAATTCAGTTTCTCAAACTGAAAAATGGGGGATTTTTGATGGATGAAAAGGGAGAAGAAATGATATACATTCGTGTGCTTGTTGGAAGAGGATGATATGCTTGTCTTTCTCCCAAGTATACGGATATATTTTACGGTGTACGTACAGTGAGATTTTGGTATAAAAACCTGCGATTGCTATGAAAGGGCGTAAAAACACACACAAACACAATATATCTTCGTGATGATTGTGTGTGCGTGAATCACTGCGTAGGCTTCATTCCATGATTTGTGGAATTTGACAAAAAATGGATACAAATATGAATTTTTAGCGTCCTTCACAGCAGCGATGAAACAAGGATTTATTGCATTTTTAGTAGAGATGAGCCTTATCGTTTCGCTTACCCATAAAAAAGCAAAGTTAAGCTCAGAGAAGGGCCTCGAGATTCTGTTTCTCTCTCAGTGCGAAATCCTTGATAGTTTTCCTTAACTTATCTGCTGGTTGCTGCGAAATCTAGAAAGTCTATTTGCTTGTCGTGATTCTTCAAAAGAAGATGCAGCAATCAATTTTTGAATCCAAAGGAGTGCGTGTAAACAGTAAAAAATCAGAAATTGTAGGTGCGAGTGGGTAGTTTAAGAAAAAATTTGACGGTTTTTTCAATCCTTAGATTTAGAGGCATTACAGTCTCATCAGCCTGGAATTTACAGTCTCCTCCTCTTACCCTGATGAGTGCAGGCTAGGGAGGATTTTGGGCTTCTCTTTATAGTATATGAAATCAAGGAGTTTCTTCGTGAAGAGGTGTCATATGATGCAAACTTTTGGTATTTTTAGTAGTTTAACATTCATTCTTGTGATTTTTTCCGGTGATTTGGCGATGCTGCTGCTTAGAAGTTAAAAACAGTGTGCGTGTTGTTTGCTCAAATGCTCTTGAGCCTTTTTTTCTGTCTTATTTAGCGAGAAATATTCAAATTTAACTTATTATTGCGATATAGTTGAGATTTTCAGAGTTTTTTCATTCATCTTCCAGCTTGTATAGCTATTTGATTTACATGGTTGATCTTCAGCTTTCAGTTTCTAGAGAAACAAAGCCTCCCTTTAAGTTTATGAAGATTCAACTTACTCAGCCGAAAAACCAGTGAAAACTTCATATAATCAAGATCTGAGAAGAAAACTCGATTAAATAAAGCCATTTAATGCTGTTTGCGTGTGAATGAGCATGGTGAATCAACTCCTCTTTCTATACGATAAAAACCAGTGAATCAACTCCTACAAGCGGTGTGTTCTCAAGCGTATAAAACCTTTTTCATAAAGGCAAAATGATGCGAATTCTGATCTCTTCATGGTGTTGTGCCATAAAGGAAAAGATGCAAAGAAACCTCTGCTTCTTTCCTTTCAAAAATTTACAAACATTCCTTCACTGCGAAAAGATGATAATTCTAAGCTTCAAGATTCGAAGATCAGCGATTCTACCGTTTTCTTTCTTAGCCAGCTTATCATCCAGTGTATTTGAGACGTTGTTTTCCAAAGTTTTATCAGCAAAAAAGCCTTCACTTTACAGAAAATGTGTCTTCATATCAAGAATGTGGCGTTTCTAGCATTTCTAGCATTTCTAGCATGCAACTCCAGGAGGAAGTAGGATGTACTGCCGTGGGAACCTCCATTATATGCTCTATAAAACTGCAAATCGTTGGGTTTTATGGAAGATTGCTAGTGAGTGAGGGTAATCAAAGGTAATTGGGAGTTTTGAGAAGCTTCAAATGCGTAAAAACTAGCAAACGTTGTGTGTGTTGTTGTATTGGTGTGTGTGTGTTGCTGCATTGGTGTGTGTGCATGGGGCTGTGTGTGGGACTGTGTGTGTGTGATTGTATTGGTGTGTGATTGTATTGGTGTGTGCGTGGGGCTGTGTGTTTGTGGGTGTGTTGTATTAGCTTGTGTGTGCGCTTATCTCTGCATATGTACATCTTGAGATTAGTTTTGAGAAAAATGCACACACACAAGTTGAGAAACTGCATAATATATATGAATTTAAAAAAAATTTTGTTTATATTTACTTCTTTAGATGTATATACTTTTGTTTATATATTATGTGTTCATATATAAGTAAGTCTATTTATATGTATAAGCAGGTATATCTTTAAACACACAAAACACATATACACACACAAAAAGGCACTGGTAATAGCAGACTCCCAAACGACTTAATAGTAGGTTGATTGCACAGAAAAATAAAGACTGCTTTAACAACTTGAAAACTACACACTTCCGCATGCTGCAGGGAGAATTTTGTGTGTGCTAATTTGCTGAATCACCGTCATAGCCTCATCATCCAGACGTTTGTCATCTTCTGCTTCTTTCGAAATGAAAAATCTCTTGAGAAAATGCTAGCGAGTAATGGCATTTTATGTGTGATGGCTGGTACTTTGCGTTTATTGGATGAAGCTGCTGTCTGCGTTGGGAAATATTAAATTGTGCGCGTGTGTCGGGAAGCACTACATTGTGTGTGTTGGGAATCACTGCATTGTGTGTGTTGGGAAGCACTGCATTGTG
>JADHZB010001641.1:0-10101 GCA_015657535.1 Nephromyces sp. MM_2019
CACCCACACACACCCACACACACCCACACACACCCACACACACCCACACACACCCACACACACCCACACACACCCAAACACACCCACACACACCCGAACATTATTATACCTAATGAAATCGCAATTTCCCTAGAAGCAATCGATCGAACGTCTATAAAGGCATACAAAGCAGAAACTGCAAAACGCTCTGAAGATTTCAGCGGAATTCTCGAGTAAACATCCATATAATCTTCAACAGGGGTGAAGAAGATGGAGAAGATATTGAAGGAGTATTCTGGGAGTAGGTAGAAGTTGAGAGCGCACTGAAAGTAGCGTGTGCTGTTCGTCATATACAGGCAGATGTTGAGCTCAGAATCAGAGGAATCCTTCCAGCCTGAGGGGGGCGAAAAAGGGGGTAAAAATGGAAAAAACAATATGGAGGGGAGAGGCAGAGGGGGGAGGAGGGGAGAGGCAGTGGGGAGGGAAGAGAAGAAGTACACACAGAGGTGGATGGATGTACACATCGGAGAAAAACATGCACTTGGGAGACACAGTAAAACTCTCACACACACACACCGATTACCAGATATACAAGGGTTTGAAAGATTATTCTCATCCATCAGGCTATGCCAGGCCTTCACTTCAAGATATGAAAAAGGCTTTGAAGAAGGAACAAAGTGGACTCCACAGTTCTTCAGGTGAAGAACAACGTTTAAGCCTTGTTTCAGGGGGATGATATCGTGAAGAACGTTACTGAAAAAAGAGAACTAGTTTGTAGATAACACGCGCACACAACACACTAACGCATACACAACGCACACACGAACGCACACACAATGAACACACGAATGCACACACAACGCACGCACAGCGCATACATTAACGCACACACAATACACACACTAACGCACACACCCAAAGACACCCACGGATGCCAACATCCACACAGAGACGCACAAACCCACCCGTGTACACGCGCACTCACAAAGCTACACACAGGCACATCCACACAAACACACAAGCATCCATACACACTAAAAGACACCCAAAAGGACACACACGCACACCCACACACATACGCCCTCAAATTCTACCCACCGAAAGCAAGCGAAAAACTCGTTAGTTCACTTACTCTTCCCAACTTCTATAGCAGAAAAAAATCACTAGTATAGCCAGTTGCAAGAGGTAGATCAATGGGCTCCACTTGAATGATTTATCAGTCCCTATCATTGGGATATCACACACAATAGGAACATTCTTCATAAAATCTGTACCAAGTTGCCCTGCAATTTGGAGAAAAAGCGAGTGAACATGAGAAAATGTGGGTGCACATACACTCAAATCTTCTTAACACACTAAAATCCATCGCTATCGCCAGTTTTATGAGCGAAAGAGAAGAGTTTATGGAGTAGCTTTTGGGGAAAGCTCATTTTATCTATTGAAAAAAGGATATATTCTGCAATAGTAAGTTAGCACATTGTATGCCTTTAGCACACACACACACACACACACACACACACCTTGGTACTAACAAGCACACACAAATACTGTATGCGAGTAATATCCGCACACAGAGTGTATATCATTAGCAGACACACCTTTACAACATGGTATTAGCAGGCACACACCATATGCTATTAACAGACACACACAACTCTTTTCAACACACACACCCACACACAGAACACACACCGATCCACCCACAAACCACCACACACACTGATGCACCCACCGACCACCACACAGACCCCCCACACACACACACACACAAACCTCTCGCTGCAGCCTTTCCGCTTCCACCCACATGATACGGATCATCTCCATCTCCTGGAGGTTTCGAGTCGTAATCATCAGCATCCCCAGAATCGCGCGCATGCATGAATCCATTGCTTCTCTCACCTTGCCCCCCTTTAAAGTTCCTGAATAGCCTCTCATAGGATGCTGAGGCTTGTGAGGAAACCCCCTGTATGTTATCCAGCTCCTTCTCATCAAGCCCAGAGAAGCTCCTTGAGGCAGGGCCAGTAGCATCATTGGAGGGGTTCACACCTTCTGTGAACTCATCGCCGAGAGGATGATATTTGTTTCTCTCCTTAAGATCCGAGAGAAAGCGGAAGGAAGTAAGCTTCTGCATCTTCTCCATAGTGGGGTGGAGTGGGGGGGTGGTGAAAGTGGGGGGTAGTTAGGGGGGGTGGTAAGAGTGAGGGGGGTGGGTTGAAAGGGGGAAGATGGAGGGTGGGGGCAGGATCACGGGTGGAACGCGGGTGAAGGCGAGGGGAATTGTGATGGGGTGGAAGTTCGTCAAAGGGGGGGGGTTGGTGAAAGTTTGTGTAAATTGGGGGCTGGCAAGGGCTTCTATAGGGTGGAGAGCAGTGAACGCTCTCGTATGGGGGAGTAGTCAACTCTGCTGGTTAGTTGGCAGGCGAGCTCCGATTAGATGGGGGAGTCTCCTATTTAATATTGTGGGGGGTGACTTCTATCGGGTAGGGGGTGAGATCTACTGCATCGCATGCTCAATTAACCATGTGGGGGATTTCAATCACATCATGGTGGGTGCTTTCCATATTATGGGGGGTGAATTATCCGGGGGTTTGGGGTGCCGTTTATCTCCTTTCAATGAAGCTCTACTACCTACATATGGTGGGGGGTTGGGTAGTGCGTATCAAAGGCAATTTCTTATTCTTCGGGAAGGGGGCTATTCAAAGTGAGATGCTCTCCTTTAATAGATGGAAGGTGGGAGTAAAAGTTTGCTCAGGTTCTCAAAGATGGGGGTTTGTGTGCTGCGATAAGGCCTTAAGCAAGAGTATGCCTCGAGCCTGGAAAGCTTAAGGAGATTTTTTTGGCCTCCTTCGCTCTTCTTGATAAACTGAAGGAGCTTTTCACACTTTAAGATTCTTAGAAAACCTCAAATTTTTACTTTTCTGCAATAAAAAAAACCTAAAATCAAGCAAAAGCTTGAACACACACACACACATTGATGTGTGGAAGAAGTAGGTAACTTATCGCTTAGTGAGGATGCTATACACACACAGGTGGGGTAGCCAGCTCATCTCTCACTGGTGCTACACACAGATAAAAGTAGCTATCTCATCTCTTACTGGTGAGACACACAGATAAAGTAACTAGCTCATCTGTTACTGGTGCCACGCACACACAGATAAATGTAGCTAGCTCATCTCTTCCTAGCAAAACATAGCAGAAATCCTCCGCAGGAAGAAAAACACTGTCTAAGAGGCAGTAGCTTTGCTAACATCGATCGTGGGTTCGATGCCGACTTCATGATGTCTGCAGACAAAATCCATCATCTTCATCGTGTGTGTGCGCATGTCTAACAAGGTAACACACACTAAGTGTGGGGGCGTTGATGTGCGTGTGTTCTTACGTGTGCGTTGGTGCGTGGGGGTGTTGTTAGTTTTTGGGGGTTTAGGTGTGTGATGGAATGTGAGGGTATTGTTGGTGTTTTTAGTTGTTAGTGTGCGTGTGTGCGTGTGTTGGTGAGTGTATATGCTTGTGTTTGTGTTGGTGTGCATTTGCTTGTGTGCGGATTGCTGTGTTGGTGGGCAGATGCGTTTGTGTGCGTCTCGGCATACAGTAAGGATTCTTCTTAAGGGCTATACATCCAGCTATCTAATCAGAATCAAAAATTTCAGCATCATAAAACACCGAAAGGAAGTAATAAAAGGCACTAATACAACAAAGGAGCTACAGTGAAGATAAAGATGGTAATATATCAATGCTTCCGCCCCAATACACGTGTCCACAAACACACATACATATACACACATACGCACGCACACACATATACACACGCACACACCGATTACCTACAAAGTGTACGCAAACACATACAGAATATATTTCTACATTTCAGTATCGCCATGCACCATATGTACGCACCCTACACACACTTTATATTTACACTAAATGCAACAAACATCCACTTTTTATATGCACACACTTCGTGAGGTATAGGGGATCCCAATGGACACCACAGTTTCACACACACACGCAAATGTATTTACTTTAGAAGTAACCCAATTTTACACACACGCACATTATATGCACCCCATTTTCAGACTCAAACATACACATGATATGCACCCAACTTCACACACACACACATTGTATGCACACACTTTGACACCAACATACACACATCATATCCACCCCTCTTAACACACATCCTCAATTTTCCCCAAATTAGAATAATTTAGACCTTTTCTCCTTACTCTATCCAAACCCTCTAACTCACACACAACTCAATTTCTTGAAGCAGTTCAACTCTCCACACACACAATAACAGGCGAAATTGCGACTACTCTTCCCTCACTAACTGCCAGAATTTCTCCAAAAAGTGAGAATTTATGTTTTCCACCCAATTTTGATGATTCTTCCACCTCTTCTAACACTATTAAGCTTATTCCTTGCTTCTAAGCTTCTTTGCTAAACGAAGAGGAGGGAAGGAAGTCAGCTATCCCTTGTTTCCAAGAAGTAAAGCTAAAAAACATCAAATTATCCTCTTGTTCTTATATAAGCGAAAGACAAAGTATAGAATCATGCGGGGGAACACACACACCGTTGAACTGCAATGTTCCAAGCAGATTGGCGATGAAACTACTAAAAAAACCACAAAAAACTCATTTTCCAGCCTCTAAAGTAGGCTATTTCCCCTCCTCATATAATCAAAAATATCGCAAAAATTCATGAAAATGTCAGAAAAAGTCGATTTCTTGAGGTTAGCACTACTTTATTGGCAAAAAAAAATTTCAAGACGAAGAGGGGGAACCTAAGCTTACAGTTATGAGATTGAGGAGATGATATAAGAGAAGGACCTGCTTCTTCACCGAAGACGAGAATTTTCAAGAGTAGGGAAGAAGAGGAGGAAAAAGAAGGAAAATCTGGTACATTTAAGTGTCGATTTGCTTGTTGTAGGAGTGTGGATATGATGAAGAGTAAGAGGTGTCTCTCCTTCAATTCAGCTTGCAAGTAGCGGTCTCCGTCTTACTGAGGAGAATTGCAAAGTTTTTGGAAGATTAAGCGGTTTGTAGGGGGAGGGGATTACGTGTCGTGGGGGACCTCAAAAAAAGGGGGTTGAGGGGGGTTGGCGGGTGGGTGGCATGTGGCAGGTGGGCTGGGGGGGTGACGGGTGGGATGGGTGGCTGGGGGGTGTGGCTGAGGTGTATTGGTGACAAGGTAAGTGATTGAAGGTTGGGGTGGGTGGGCATGGAGGGAAAGTAGAGGCTTGAAGGGGGGTGGAGGATAGTGGCAGGCCGAGGGTAGTGGATGGGATGGTGCGCGGTTAGATGAGAGTAAAGCAAAAACTGGGTAGATCAAGGGGGTGGATGCGAGTGGGAGGATGACAGTGGGCAGTCAGCCGAGTGTGTGTGGATGAGGATGGCCTGCTGAGGGTAAAACCCTAGGGTACTAGCAGAAATCTCCGGCTTAAACGAGGAGCTTCATTGTGTGTGCTGCGGCAGCTTCAAGCAGTGGACTTTCAAGGTGATTTTCTTACGTCTTCAATTGGAATTTCAATGCTATTCGAGTAAGTAGCAACATAAGGGGGGAGGATAACGGTGAAGACAAGCTGCCAGTGGGGGGATTAGGTTAAGGTATCAGTAGCACACAGGGGGGATTGTGGGGGGTGAAGAGTGTGGTAGATTCTTCGAGGTGGAACATTCAGGGAAATAGCTGCTGCCTTCTAATTCATCATATATCGTACACTGTGCTACAATAGAATGGACGTGACACACACAACACTCAATAGCTAATGAAGGCAGCGCAGCTTCTCTGTCACTTCACAGAGAAATAACGATTGAAGTTTAAAGCAATGGGCACACATATACACTCCCAATTGGTGTGCATAGGCAAAAGCACACGCAATTGGTTTGCATGCCAACACACACGATTGCTTCCCGAACACACACCAACACAAGTATGCTCCTGAAACACAAGCTAAAAAAAAGCCAACCCAAACACTTCACTACCGAGCACGTACATAGAAATGCCAGCAATTACACACACAAGCATGCGTCAGAGTCTCACCTGCACACACATACTAACAGCCACTTAAAGGTTCTTGATTGAGCTCAAAGTAACCCATCATCAGAACACACACAAACTGGACGTACTCACTTATATTTGGATGCCATAGAGGCCCACACTATTGAAGAAGATGTAGATAATAGTATTATGGAGATGCACATACTCATCTTCAAGGAGCTCTTCCGTAATCGAAGCATTCAACTCCCACCTTCAATCCCAAGCTACTTTAGCGTTAGCCAAGGGGAGATGAAGCTACACACACACATGCCAAATTTCCATCTTTCTGTCCCCCAAAAACCTATTCTCCCTTCAGGTATAAGCCTCTTAAGCCAGATATATACACACAAACACACGCACCGACACAAACACACGCCGACACAAACACACGCAACACGCACACACTTTCCTCTTTCCCGCTCCTCACACAACTACACTCCCTTCCCCGGTTCATCCCATAAACTAGCGGGAATACCCAACAGCAGTAGCCGTTTCGATTCTATAGAATCACCATTTTCTCCTACTTCGTGCTGTTCTTTCTGCTCAAAAAAGCTGCTTAATGAGCTGCCTTCCTCCTGCAGACTTTCAGAAGGGAAAGATTGTGAATATTCGTGTGACAGAGCATCCGCAAAGTTCTTATACGTAGCTAACACACACAAACCCACCCCTTTAATTATGTTTATCAGCGAAAAGATCTTCAGTAGGCTAATATCCCAGCTTAGAATCTCACTAGAGAGAACATATGAGCAGGAGGAAGAAGAGGAAGAAGAGGGGTAGGAAGAGAATGAAGAGGAAGAAGCTGGGGAAGAGGAAGAAGAGGAGGGCAAACAGGAGGAAGTAATTTCATTCAAATTCCTGCAGCTTTCTGTAGAGAGTGTCTCCAACGTGTAAACATCCGTTACAAAGCTTTCAACTCCGTTTGGGAGGGGAGTTAATAAGAGATGCTTATCTTTGGTGTGTTTGGACTCGTTTTGAAGATACTCGTGATGCTCACAACTTGGATTGATTTGTCGATCCTATAGATGGGGGGGGTAGGAGCATGTTAAAGAGAGGCAGTTAAGCGGTGGGGCTTGAGCAGGAATGACTGGGTTAAGCAGAAAAGTGGGGAGAAACTTGAGGAAGAGGGAAAAACAGGCAGAAAAATTGAAAATGAAGGAAAACAAAACAACTTCAATATCTTCCACAAAATATCCCCCAAAAAACAGGATTTCAAGCCTCCCCACACTTCCACACACAACCCGAACATTAAGAGGAAGAATCTCAGCGAAATAAAACAATCAGCCAAACCAAATATGCAATGCTAAATGAACTATTCTACTCTCTTAACGTACCTTCAACGAAGCCAGCAGGAAGACGATTTGAAAAAAAAGCAAGAAATTCACCTTTATATAACCCATGCAGGCTTCGCCAATATATAAAGAAGACAATTTTGTAGTATATCTAATGAATTCTATCTTACTATCTCAATCTATGAGATTCTCTCCTGCACGGGATATAGCAAGATTGGGAATAATATAAAAGCGCTTGCACACACACTCATACTTCTCAATAGCTGAAGAAATATAAACTCTGCATCACATCTTCATCGGAAATACACCATTTCTGCTCTTTAAACGGTAAAAAAGAGAGAAAAATGTATGCAAAATGTTATCTATGCTTCCCTGCTTCCTATAAAAAAAAAGCTTTCAGGCCCTCCTCTCCATAGGCGCACACAAACTAACATGCGTAGACGCAGCTCAACACACAAGCCAAAATATACACATGCAAATCAACGCACTCCACCCCCCACCACCACCTCTCTCTGTACACCTCCCTCTCCACCCCCCAACACCCCCCCCCCCACTAACCACCAAACTCCACCTAAAGCAACCTCCAATGACCATCGAATTCACCTTCTTCGAACTCAGAAAGTCCTGTATCTCAGACAAGGGTAACATAGACACCACACACACAGAGTGTGGATCCCTCTTCAAAGCCTCCTTTATTCCCCGAAGGCAAGCAATCTGCCTATCCCTCGTAATCAAATGATGAAAACTACCGGCGGAAACCACGACAATATCATACGAGTTCCCCTCAATTTCAAGCTGTTCAAGCTCTCCAACATCCCCCAACTCCATCTTCAACTCAAATTTAGTGTTCAACAAGGGGCTAAGCCCTCCCTTTAGACCGGAAGCAAGCGCTTCTTCTACCCTCTTCATGCACTTCTCCAACATATACGGTGAGCTATCAATGCAATGGAAAGAGATGACGCGAGCTTCTTCCTCGGGTTGAGGAGGGGATTGTACTGTAGAGTGGGGGGGGAGGAATTGAGATGGGGACGTAGAAAAAGCAGGATTCTCCAAAGAGGAAGTACAAGCATCTCCCTCTTTGCTGAAAGTTGGAGAAAAGTGATGAAGAGGGGGTGAGTGGTGGAAAAAGAAGGGATCTTCGTGCAGCTTCTCTATTAGGCCGGCAGAAATTCTCCCTGTTCCAGCAAAAAGATCCAAAACGCGGATTCTTCTCCCTCCTCTTAGAATTGCTGATCGTAGAAGCTCATAGATGAACTTCACATCCACGCCCACCTCATATTCTTCTATTGGAAGAATTTTGATCATTTCATCGTAAAAAGCGGGGAAGGAGGGATGCGAATATGTCGGTAGAATGTGTGAGGAGGGAGACGTGGGGTTAATTGCCTCCATTGAAGAGCATGATGAGGAGGAGGCAGAAAAATGGAGGAAATTTCAAAAGCCATGTGCGTATGTGGATTAGGTGATTATTTTCCTCTACGGGAGCGACACACAGGGAGGGAACATATGACGACATGGGGGGGTGTGTGGTTGGTATATAATATGAGGAGATGTGAGGGGGAAGTTGAGGAGGGGAGGCAAGGGGTTGTGGGGGGGGGGAAGAAGAAGGAGGATATTACTTGTTTTTTTATGGAAGGAGTTGGAGAGTGTGTGGGAGGAGGGGATGGAGAGCATTTCTTGTGCAGGGGGAGGAGCAGATGGAAAATTGAGTGCGAAACATATGATGGGGGGGCGGGTGAGCAGTGGCTGAGTTAGTGGCAAGCAGCCTGCACACGTCAGCCACACAACCACCCTCCCCGCACACACCATCAACTCCAATCTCCCCCTGGAGGGTGCCACACAGCATCATTCATCTGGGGGTTCCCTGAAAATTCCCACACAGCGATAAGCACTCTCACAAGCCCCCCCCCCTTAGCCCCCTCAAACTACCCATTCCAAGCTGAAATGCCTCGCATTTCCACGCCTACAACGCGTCTCTCTTCCGCCAACCGTAGAACTGTAGTGTATTCAAGCCTAAATCTGAGGAGAGTGCACGTACACACACATAAACACCCCCTGCAACAGCTCAAACCTCTTGTAATCTCATGTTTTCACCCGACAAATCGTCCTCATTTTAACGAAACTCGATACTCGACAGAATCTTCACTTCTTCAAGCTACAAATTCGATGAGAGCTAGCATTTTCTACTGCTTCTAAGGTATCTACACACAGCAAAGCCATTAAGGTAGTACATGGGGCTTGGAATACCAGCTGAGGTAAAAGATTGGTAGGGCTTAAGATAAAATGCCATCTGAAGCTACTCATCAGCATAAGCTTCTGAAAACGCAGAAACTCATACACACACAAGGAAAAGCTGCAACAAGGGTTTTATACCTAAGCAAAGGATTAGGCATCAGGGAGATATAGAAGAAGGCCTTCGCTTTATTAGAAGACGAGAGAGCATCAGAGCATCATTCTTAAAGAGCTCTTCTTATGCATCATCGTTATCATCTTCAGCATCATTACCCACAGTAGTGAGCATATATCAAGCTTGTGCTGAACGCGGAAGTATCTATTTTATATCAGCTCTAGAGGACATACACATACACACGGGGGGGGTTTGAAGTTTGAAATCCCAGCGATAATGAAGGGGAGTTCATAGAGGCACACACACGTCAGTTGACTTCCATCGAACATGGGGATTGAGGTTGAGAGGTGGTAGCAACGCAGTCATGCCTCAAGAGATCCCTTCAGGTAGCTCAAACACACACACTCACACACGTAAGCTGACTTTGAAACATAAGAATTGAGGCACAGAGGC
>JADHZB010001641.1:10151-35774 GCA_015657535.1 Nephromyces sp. MM_2019
AGCTCAAACACACACACTCACACACGTAAGCTGACTTTGAAACATAAGAATTGAGGCACAGAGGCGGTAGCAAAGCAGTCATGCCTCAAGAGATCTCTTCATGTAGCTCAAACACACATAGGCACACTACAATCGACTTCGCAGAATAATCCCTTCAGTTCAAAAAATAGCTTCACAGGGTAAAGAAGGTAAGTTATGCGATAACAACTTATTCTTTAGCCAAAAGTGAATACCTTCATCACCTAGAAAGTTATAAGCTAACACACACACTTTTCAACATAAATTTCCTCCAAAGAAGAGCACAAGCCTAGAGAATAATACTTGTAGTTTCAAAAATGAGCACAACCAGTGCTCTATAGAAACATGCTAAGCAATAAACACAGGCATAAAATCACATCATACACACACAAATACCCAGAGATACCCCAAGATACAGATAAACACATACGCAAAACGCAAACACACACACACACAGCTCAAGGCACACGCCACACACCCACATACACACACCCCCACACCCACACACAGCCACACCAACCTTCACCAAAACATTATGAAGCTACCACCTACTGCATATACGCACTTGATAAGGCATACACACACACACTCAAACAGAAGCAAGCATTACTCGCTAGCAGCAATGGTATCAATCTCAACGAGGGCATTCATTGGTAAAGCCTTGACGGCTATACACGTCCTGGCTGGAAAGCAGCTGCCTGCGTCAGCAATCGGCTGCACACACTCAGCAAACACCTTATTGAAGGCAGCGAAATTCCCCATATCCGTCAGGTATACGTGGAATCTCACTGCATCCTTCAGCCCCAAACCAGCGGCCTTCAGTACAGCCGTAATGTTGGCAAACACCTAGAGGCAGAACAACACACGCACAGTGTCTTACGAATGCTCGGTTAGTTAAATCAACTGAAATTTACCAATAACACAGAAGCAGCAAATAATTGCAGATATATCACAGAGATAACCATTACAAGTGTTGATACACTTGAAGAGGCTATGAAGAAGCTTTCCCAGAGGTGAATACAGCGAGTGTTTTCGTGTATGTTGCAATGCATTCATCATCAACAGAGGAACATTTGTAGCAAAAATTTCTCAGGTGGATGTACAGGACCGTATTACACAGCAATGGTGAGATTGGATGCAGCGAGGTGGGAAGAGAAGAACATGCTCACTTGATGAGTGAAAAAGAGACGAACAATCTATACTGTATAGCACATGAAGTTTGTGTTGAGCACACGAGAAAGAGTAATCCCTCTGAACTGTTATAAGAAGAAAGCGAGCAAATTTTAGTTAACGGGGCTCTTTGCCAGGTCTGGATGGAAGATTCATTAGCATCAATTTGTATACAAACTTCTGTGTATGTACAGAGAGATGGAGATTCCATCGTAAACCAGCCGAGAATTATAGGAGAAGATGAATTACAGGAGAGTTCGAGAAGAAGAAGAAAAAGCAAGTAAAATCGGGAAGAAGCTAGAATCGAGAAGAAACTGGTGAAATTGAGAAGCAGAAGAACAAGAACACGAGCAAGAAGAAACAGACGAAATTGAGAGGAAGAAGCAGCTGAATTTGAAAACAAAGAAAACCAGAGTAAACACCAAAGAACAAAATCTTGGACCAGATTTGGCTGGTACTCAAACACATAAATGAGGCTAACACCACAAAAAAACCTACAGCAAGACGAAAACCCCTACTTGAAGAGAGCAAAGTATAAAAAACCAGAGTGCTGTATGAGAAATGCAAGTTTTAACACATCAATCCCTCAAGGTTACGCAATGCAATATTGGCATAAAAAAAATTAAGAAAAAGACAGCAAACACACAACTAGCGTAAATTAGCACCTAACACCCTCCTCATATTCTTTTCGAAAAACCCAGTAAGCAAGTAATTCTCCAGTCTCTCAACAACTTTAATAAAAAAAAGTCCAATTTTTGCCGAAAAACAAGAAATAAAATCACATTGTAAAGCCTTCTTTTGGTGATATATATGAAAATCACAAGGAGGGACGCATACCGACACATAAAAAGATTAGAATTTCGATACATCAATTGTGTAAAATTTGCTCTATAAATCTTAGACGTTTTGAATATCTCTTGAGCATCAGAACACGTCTATATGCTGAGAAAACACGGTAAACTACCACTATCATTCATGGTATTTTCAAGATAAAAATTTGGACTATCCTCCAAAATTGCTTTTAAAGTTAAATTATACAAAAGAATGAAATTCCGCAGTGCAGGGGCTGAAGAAAGTTATAAAACAAGAAAATGCACTAAAAAAAGTTGAAAATGGAAAAATGAAGATATCCCAGAAAATTCTACAAATTAAAGAGAAAAATACCAATTTTCACCCACAAAGAGTATAACACGAAAGAAAACCCGCAAAACGTTCATAGCTCCTGTTGAAAATACGTTGCACTGCAAAAAAATAGAGATTCAGGCCTTTTTGAAGAAACTTTAGGATTCTCAAAGAGTAGTAGATATGCGTGTGATTTTCTTGCTCTTGAAGAGCATAAAACACACCAAACATGCTGGCAAGAGTATCGGAGTTACAAATATGTCCACGACAAACAGCACACTAGCAAACTACTGATAATAGCAGCAAACACTGCCTAAACACAGTAGACCCACTTCTCTCTCTAATTGGAAAACAAAACATATAAACGCAAAGAGAAGCACATACATATGCATGGACACACACATAGACACACACACAACCAAGAAAATCCCACTTCTTCATATGAGCCACCTAAATATACGCACGCTCAAAAACGTCAAACTCCCAGCATTTATTAACATATATAATACCCACCTGTACAGTCTGCTCTTCGATAGTTTCCCCCTTCAGCTTGTTAGTCTGTGGATCATTTCCAATCATTCCACTGACATAATGGAGCTTTCCAGTCACGGTCACCCCCTGGGAATACCGAGCAGCGGGAGGGGCAGCCTCGGTAGTTTTAATTTCTACCTTGTGCGTCATCTTGCTTTATATAGGTGATTTAAGTGTGGCGGGTTGGATTACGTAGTTAAAACGTGTGTGCTTTATGGTTTTATACTAGTGTAAATGATAAGTACACATGATCAGGTATATATATGATACGCCTATTCACCTTCTAGTACGTATGTGAATCATTGTTGGATGGCTCGCAGCATGTAACGTTGCATTAGACGGGTTTTACATCACACACATGCTTGTATACGCTCGCATACTTTACTCGCATGCAAGCACACTCCCCTAAGAAGCGCCAGAGCAGGGTTAACACCTAGGAGCCGCGAAGTTAACCGATTTTGGGGGATTTTGCCATCGTCTTGTCGGGTGACCACACGAAACACCAGTGAGTGCGCGGCCTGCGTTGTAGCGACGGGCTAGCAGCCAGTAGCAGAGGGCACGGATGAGAGAGGGTGTTTGATCGAATTCGAGGTAGGTGGGTGGTTCAAGCAGATACGACGTAAGCAGTAGTAGAAACAGCAGCAGAACCTGCAGTAGAAATAGCAGTAGAAACAATAGTAGAAACAGCACTAGCCAGAGCACTAACAGCAGTACTAATATCAGTACTAATAGCAGTACTAACAACAGCACCAACAGCTGTACTAACAACAGTACTAACAATAGCACTAGTAGGAACCTATAAGAATTTACGTATATAGTCGCTGTGACGCATTACACTGAAACAGCGATCACTACTGGTAATGCATACACGGCAGCTGCAGCATGCTTTGAGCATTCGATTAGCAGATTTTCGTAGCAGTTGCGATTATTTATGTTTAAACTACTTTTCAAAGCACGGGAAAGAGTTGAGTAGCAAGTGGTGATGGTGTATATTTGTAAACAACTCACACTGCATCATGCAGACGGTGACTTGTGAATGTTCCATCTCACTTATACCTATGGATAATTCCGTGGGTAACCAATCTTACGATGAATGATTTTTTGCAAAATGCGAGAGCCAATTCAAAATAACCTTTTTCCTGATTTTATTTGAAAAAACACCAAATTCTAAAGAAAAAGCCTCCACTTCTTATAACAAATTTTTGCTTATCACATTTGTGGGGACAGTTAGTTTCAGCAAACTTCTGTGGGTATTGAATGACATCCTTGTCTATTACTACAACTATATTTAAAAGAGTGGAAACCTGTGCCTATCACATTGAATTTTACTCATTTCAGGTTTTCCGGTATAAAGCTGTACATACAGGATAATATATAGCAACACTCTTAACAAGAGATAGCGTGGTTACCCCCAATTGGCTTGGACGACCAGAATATTCCCATATGTTCTAGCCTTTGATGCCGAGTTAAATCTTCTTGATAATCTGCTATGCCTATGACTAGCATTAATTATCAGTCCAAAAAATTCCAATACATTGATCTGTATTCCATAAATCAATACTAGAAATTCCATTTTTTTCCTTACTTTTCGTTATCACGCCTGCACCCTCTTATTTGTTTCGAGATTGCATAAACTGCTCTCAAAATTCGTGCGAGTGTTATTCTCAGCTACAGCTATTTATGCTAGCCGTAGAAACAAAGAAAATTTCAAATAGGACGTGAACAGGTTGAAAACCGACTAAAAGCATAGTGGCAGTGACGCAGCTGAAATTTAAACTTAAAGTGTCAGCAAAAAATCTCTCTGTAATATTCTAACAACTCCTAGATGCTATAGCCTACATTTCTCTATCCAGTCAATAATAAGACAAAATTATAAGTAGTAAATTTCACTACATCAAGAAAATCGATAGTAGCGGTAAACTTCTTTTTTTTTATTTTCTATATATTTTATATTCGCGATCTCACCATGAGTATGCCATGATGGTCTGCTTCAAGTGGTAGTGAGCTTAAAACCTCAATGCACTTTATTTTGACTCTTTTGTCATTATATTTTCTTGTGACTGGCCTTTCCTTTTCTTGATGCTTCTGTACCTATTATGTTGCAATATTATACCCTTTTTCTAGCTCCTATATCTTCATCCCAGCGTTTGCCCCTGTAGAGTGGAGCTCTGCATAATGTTAAGTAAGTAGGTCTGCCTACATAAGTAAAAGAAACTAACGGGATCCATTTTTCGTGGCGATTTTATAATCCCTCAACCTTTTAGCTGCGCTCTGGATCCGGCTTTCCTCTTCTAATCCTCAAGGCGAAGATTCTAGCAACAACAAAAACTGTTGCATTCAGTGCTTCCAGCGTCTCAGTCCAAAGCCACTTGCAGGCTGACAAGAGTCCCAGCAAGCCACCAAATAGCATCTCTGCTAGCCTACCCGCTTTTTAAATGGTACTGGTAGTATTATCTTATTGTTCTTCACAATTTCGCCAACTGCTGCTAAGCTTAGGCAGATTCGGAATCCAGCTACTTTTAGATAGCATGTAAGTTTCAGCGTGTCCAAAATATATATAGCGTATAATAGCCATGAAATATTATTTAGAAAGAAAAGCATTGAATGTATTGCTATATTTAAGCTGCACTTTTAAGTTGGTGGTAGCTAGGTTATTCGGCTGCTCTGCTGATATCTACGCAAGACTACTGAGCTGATGATATCTAGATTAAGCTACGGAGTCAATGATAGCTGGGCTAGACTACTAACCTGATAGTACCTAGGCTAAACTAATGAACGGGTAATACCTAACCTAAACTAACGACCTGATGATACCTAGGCTAAGCTATTAAAGAGCACTTCAGGCCTTTCCCTTACCGGATCCCATAGCATGTAAATTTGGGAAACCTAGTGAAGCTACTTTTATGGGTAGATCCGAGCGATGTCATTCGAACGTCATGCACACGCGCAGCCAACCATACCCGCGCAGCTCCAGTGCTTTCATTTTTTACGGCTCCTCGAATAAGGGAAGCCCTAGTATACACATCCGGTAAATCTCTGAAGATTTGGCAGTCCCTGTGAAATACTACGAGTACTTTGAGCAACCCTTACATGAGAAAATGAAGGCAAAAAGGGAGACTCCCCGTAGCTCTAGATTATATTTGGCGCACTAGCTTTATTCCTGTGCATGGCTATTGCCAGTAGTTGCCAGCTTCCTATCAGCACTGCCAGTACATGTTGAAATGCCTACCTATTGAATGGGAATTTTTTTTGCAATTGAATTTCAATGGAACCTGCCGTAACAGGGTTATTACCAGACGACAGAACCATAGCCTTCCACCTCCGTTTTTTATATAGTAAGGTATCCAATACACATAATGTGCGAAAAAAAAATAAAATACTCATTACATGCCGAATTACAAACTTCCAACTACTGTGCACGTAGGCATGTTTCCAAGGCGAGTCAGTGCTCCTAGCAAAGCGCAATAGATTTATGAATGTCATGCGAAACGCATAGCTAGGTAAACATACATAAATAAATTCACCTGGGGAAAAGCACTAAAATTGTATACTTGCCTCTTGGTTGAAGTGGAACTAGCAGGGTCGTATCTATATTTTTTTGAGGATCTATAAACAAGCGAAAAAGAAGAGCTTCCAAAAATCTATAAAAAGTTTTCTTGTAACTTTCTTGCCATCAAGCCCTATCAGCAGTGAATACACGCTTCCATAACCTTTTGAAATAGTGTTGTTCTATCGTTTGAGACTTCTGATATTAGTTAAGCCTGAAGGTGTAACATTTTTCAAAATGTAAACATTCCCTAGAGCCATGGACTTGGATTCGGGCTGAATAGTGCCTTTTATGCCAATAAATAAGTAAAGGAAGAAGTGATTGTCACCTGCTTTCTTTTTTTTGGAGATTTCCTCATCACAACTAAAAATATTTTGCTGCGGCCGGATATCTGGGTAGGTATTTGCTTGTGCGCTCTTTAAGTATATAGTATATCATATGGGACACAATAATATATCGTCACACCTCTGCCACGCGCCTATGAGAGCCTTTTAAACAGAAAAGGAAATTTAAAATACACTGAAACCCTCTCATAACTCTAGAAAAGCTAGGGGCTCATAAATCCCTGTTTTCATAGCACCCCTCAAGCAGCGAGAACACAATTCTATACTTTAGTGGCGTAGATTGCATGGTTCTTAAAACGTGCATCGCTTCCTAACCTCTTAGCTGAAGTTTTTTTCGGGTAAATTATACAGGCTAAAATACAATGATGTTAAAAAACTGTCAACCCAGCTATTCGAAGCACAGCAGAGCAAACTATTTCATATAATACATTTTTCATGAAAAATTATGTAATTGTTTTAAAAGCTTTTTTGCTTCTATTTCTTGTGTTATATGCATTCTACCAGTACCCCTAATCTTATCGA
Source organism: Nephromyces sp. MM_2019 (assembly GCA_015657535.1). Classification (NCBI taxonomy): domain Eukaryota; phylum Apicomplexa; class Aconoidasida; order Nephromycida; genus Nephromyces; species Nephromyces sp. MM_2019. The sequence goes on from JADHZB010001641.1 coordinate 17,406, forward strand.
ATCATAATCTTCCTTAAAATGATGGATATTCACTTTAGCTTTCCACTTTAAAAAAGTTCTGCTCGTGAAGAATCATAGCGTACTATCGCGGTTAGCCATTTAGACTAGTTATGAATTGCAAGCTCAGATTCATGAAACGAGCAGCTAGCAGGGAAGGCAGGCAACGTGAGCCTGCTAAATTCATAATTCCATGGAAAAATCTATTTATATATGCCGGTCATTATTTCTTTTAAAATTTGAAGGTGGAAAATACGATGTGGATCTTTGTGGTGTCTGTTCATGGATAGTCGCGCAATATATTTGGGGGGGGAATAATCTATGATAAGTTTCTCTTCAGAAAATGTAACATCGCATATCTTGTGCTTTTAGTTATATAACGTCTGTGGTAAGCTTCTTTGGGACTTTTTCTCTCTTAGTTTGATAAGCTTTTTCTCTATGAGGTTGCTATAATTTTCGCAGAGTCATGGTATGCCCTCTGAATATGTATATGGGATGTATGGGATACCACAGATTCCTTACTAAGAATTTTTGATGGGTTGTATAACATAGGTTTGCTCATAAGCCTAGATGAGCATAAATTCCGTCAAGCGTTTACGTATTCTATTTTTTTCCTAGGCATCAATAATAATTTTAGAAGACTGTAAGCAAAAGCGTTTATATTAGGGGTAGTAAATGCATTCTATTAAAGAAATGGGAATCAAGTTCAAGGTTGAGCACATTAGATATGCTTTTATTTGTAAAGTCCTGCTGCCATAATCAAAATAAAAGCATTTTAGTCCTGAGTATGCTACCATCCAACTTTATGTTTTTCTGCACTTTTCCAGCAGGATAACTACGCGGTTTCCAGCGGATACTGAAACTGAGCAGGCTAGCAATTTGGAGGCATCAGCTAATCTTATTGAAGCGGTGTGATGCCTCCCTTTCCGTATGTTATATATGTTCTCATCTAGAAAAAGCAAGTTGTAGTTCTTATACTAAAAAAAAATCACAAAATCTGGCTCGGAACATAGACAAAGCGGCTAACCCATTCTGCAGGTGATGGCATCTCGTGTTTGCGTAGTTCTTAATTTGAAACTTTGATAGTGGAATGAAGAATTAGGGGGTGAAATGCTGACGGCGGTAACAAAATGATGTCTACAAAGTAGGGAAGATTGCTCATGGCAATGCCATGCAGCCAAGTGTTATAAGTTGGCTATCCTAGTATAGTTTCATTCCAATTATTCTAACCAAAAATAGTGTAAGGATTTTCAGTTGACAGTATTAAGGAGAATTATGATGTGTCACAGATTCATCGAATGAAATCTAAAGAGTGTTACATGTGTAGAAGAAAATACCAGTTCGCCATAGTGGATATAGCCTTTCTTCGTATCATTAAATGACGAATATACATATACACAATGTGGCTTAACTGGGTTCAAAGATGTAATTGATTCCCCGTGAATTCAGCATCAGCTGCCAGTCACGCTTTCCCAGGAAAAATAAAATGATTTTATTCATGCTGCCACTCATGCTGGTATACCCAGCCTGTCTGCCACAATAGAGAAGTTTGAGCCTCTATTTCTATACTTTTTCTGCATTATATTAAAAAAACGATACCGCAGCTATTAGTCGCTGTAATAAGCACAAAAGTGCTCTTTTATCTCTAGGCGAACCAGAAGGGCCCTCACAAACCACTTACACAAGGTAAATTATCAAGAAATATAACAACAGACATTCAGGAGGATGGCAAGTCCTTGCTGCTGCTGCTGTCCAGAGGAAAAAAATGTTGAACTGAAGAACTCTGAATATGAAAGCATTCCAATAGGATTTTCAGGTTCAATGAGATAAAAGTCTAGACCAGCATCGCAGATTATTTCGTTGTGCGCGTTTCTAGATATATACTGATTCGTTACCGATGAGGTTGCAGCATAAGAAATTTTTTAGCCATAGCGACTGTTAAGCTACAGAGAGCTTAAGAAGTATTACAAATTTTTATAAGGGGAATTCTTAGCAGGAAACTCAGTGACTTAATATGGTATAATATTACGATGAAGTCTTGCTTCAAGCAGTTTTTTTCGATATATGCATTTTAATGATTTTTTATCAGTCGCGAGGAGGATATGAAAATAGTAAGTCCTGCCATTCTTGATGTAGAAATTTATAACACGGTAATACAAACAACGCTAGAAGTCAACGAGTGCTTTTTTAGAGCATGAGTGATGCCATTTAAGTAGCAACTTAGTGTGGACGCACCAAGTGATCCAATTGGGGCTTCTTGATCTAATACCAGGCGCGGTTTCAAATTTGAAATTAGAATCCCTGGTGGCCAAAGAAATAACTTTTTCAGGTTTACAAGATTTATTAGATGGTGGTAAAGTTTTGCTTAGATGGTAAAACTTATAAGTAAGTAGAGGAACCATACCCCCCAGCAGTTTCTTTGCTTTCTACAGTTTCGTTTTCTTTACCTCAAGGCCTGCACAAGTATATCTCATACACCTTATTTGATTTCTGGCATGCGTTGATAAACTGGTTTACTTCGTACCTAAGAAATTGAGAAAATTTCTCGATTTTTTTCGCTCCTTAAAAAATCCTAAAAAATCTTCTTATGATATATTTTAGGGCAAACCTCAGGCCTTGGAAACTTTGCTCCTGAGAAAAAAGGTGAGCAGATTATGTAGGTAACCTACGGCCTTAAAAATATTCTCTAGAAAAAACTAGGGGAAAGCATAGTAACTAAAAAGATATCAACCTATAGCTTTGAGGCATAAAGAAACGAGTTATTACCAGATGAAAAATAAGAGGCTCCAGAATATGTGCTTTGTATTCCAAACATTTTGCAAGACTTGCAGTTTCGAATAGGTAGCGGGCATTCATTCACGACTATGCATGTAACTTTTTCTTTGATTAATTTTGTGAGATTTTTTATGGATTATTGTAATTGATCAGATGATTTGTTTTTTCTAATGCTAAGGGGAGCTCTTATATTATAGCGAAATCTCTATTTGAATGCTCTAGGAAGTATTCTATTTTAGTGTTCTTTAATCTATAAATAATCCTTATCCATGTGTCCGTTCGGTTAAAAACTTTTCATCTATAATAATTTTCGCACAATTAAAACGCCTATTTATTAAAAATTGCGGCGTTCATTTATCACTTCATACAAAAAAATGGCGTAATGATTTTCGATAATTTTTTGTGGAAAAATAAAGTGGTCGATGAATCATATAGTTGTAATTACTGAGCGCATACGGAATATTACTGTACTTTGAAATCTTTATAAAAGTAGCTACTTTATTTATTATCGTTTTTTATTATAATTTACTAGAAGTAGGTATTACCTGTATAAGTATTAATGCTCAGAACATTGAGAGTACAATATTTCAGCCGTGCAGAGTGTAGTCCGTAGATGCTTCTCGTATATGGAAAAATTTGTAGGACGAATATTGTTGATTTCTCATCTATGCAGTGATATTAGCACACTATAACGGGATATCATACAGCCAAATAATAATGGAGTCTATCTCCATTATTTCATCTGTAAACTAAAGACTTTTTATTTATGCACGTTTTCGTGTGACTATCGTAATTATTTCAACCCTTTTTAACATGGATTCATTCCGAATTACCTGTGATTATTGTTAAGATAAAGAATATTGCACTGCTTACACTTTAGTAAACCAAAGCATTCTTGCTCCGACTACTCCTCCAAATAAGGGGATTGGGGATTACGACTAAACAACGGATATATAGCGAACAGCTCATCTGCATTCCCTAATGTTCACACTTTCTTACTTATCTTCGCTTGAATGAAATATGCAGTGAGACCTCACCCGGCGGTGGAAGTAGAGCAAAGGCCTTTAATCAGGCCAGCAAGCATGTTCTTGGATAACCAAAGATTCCCAGGCTTTGGTTTATCGGGCAGATCTCTTACTCCAAGCAATGCCCCAAGCAATGCCCCAAGCGATGCCCCAAGCAATGCCCCAAGCAATGCCCCAAGCAATGCCCCAAGCAATGCATCGAATGCTAGGAAAGCAAAGGTTAGCAATTAAGATATTAAGGCGTAATTACGAGTTGTTTTTTATAGCGGGTGAAGAATTTTTTTGACGAGGAGTCATAAAGATTTCCAGTACTTGTACTATTTCGCCCAGGCAACCTACTAGGTAAATACGCTGTTTTGCTATTTGTGACCTTGCGTCTTTATTTGATCAGGAGGAAGAAAAGCAAAGATTGAAGCAATTAGTCAGCGACTTCATCAAGGAATCCATCAGTGGTATTCCTGTATCTTTCATGACAAAGAAAGGTTAGAGGCAGCACAAACCATTTTTTTTGCAGCGTTAATTTGCATTGTAAAGATGTCACGGCAGAAGTCCAATTCTAACTCAATAGGTCATACCACATCAAACTTATTTGCTGGTTCCCGCAGACGTAAGTTTTTTATGTGGTTCTGAAAACGGAGATTTCAAAATGATTTCTTTAGAAAAAGCTAACAGCGAAAAAGTATTTTTACGCTTTTGGCCGTAAATTGAGCGACGGCTGAACTATCATAATGGTACCATAGTCTGAAAACGCATGAGATAGCTAAGTTTTTTTCATTGCATTACTAGTGTCCTATCTACAACACCATTAGTGGCTATAATTTCCTGTTTTTCAACAATAGGAGCAAGTAGTCATTGCGTGAATAATCCCAGAAATATAGTTTTCTTTAAAATTAAAAAACAAATCCTTTTTTACAGGAAGAAATATTGAAGGTTCCTTCTTCATAGATGAAAAAATAGAGGTATGAAAAAGGCTCCCATTCGTCGTTCGCTGCCGAGGCACACGCATCTACACGCAAGTGCAATTAAATATTGAAAATATTATCTTTATGACTGCGCCGTAATTTCGGTACATATTCAATGCTCTTTAATCCAGGAATACAATTACTATTTGGGTGATTATTTCCATTTTCTGTAGTTGTCTGCTTATTCCTCAGTTACCCCTGCGCACTTTAGAGTTCAAGAAAAATCTGAGCTGAGAAGCTTGCTTGAATTCATGATGTAGTGAATAACCCTCACCTAATATTGCAAATAAACCAAAACTGTTTTTCAACATAAAATGAGAGGAGTTTCAGTGCTGCCTATTAACTCCGCTTCTACACCACAGATTGAAATATATGTATAAAATTGTCGGGAAAGTAGCTACCAGCGGCAAAACATCAAATTTAATTTCTAGCCTACGCGCACACGAGGGACTGCCAGACCTTTTTTATGTTTATGACCATGCTATGTTTACGCTACTGAACTTGTGCTACTGTCACTTAATCATGCTATTACTTCTTACACTATGCTAAGCACTCGTGCTAGCTTTCTTCCAAAATTATGCAGAGTGCTTTAACTAGTAATAAGCCTAGTAGCTTATCACATGTATTTTAGAAGCTTCATAGTGATTCAATCGTAGGCAGAAATTTGGTATCTTTACTTTTAAATGTTGTTTTTATACACTTTACGCTAAGTTTTAACGTTGAAATCCTTTTGATTTCGAAATAGATATAAAAATGCCGGAATTCAATGAGCAATGGCCTCGATTGATGAAGTTATGACACTACAAGCAAAGAGACATCGACAGCACTACAAAAAAACTGCGTGTATACTATGATCTATTGTAAATAGTAATTTTTTATTTACAATATATCATAGTCCATACACTATTTTTTCAAATTATCTTACAGACGGTTAAGTTTGCCTCAAAAAAATATTCTTCTGAAAAAACAAATCCTATCAACCAAAACCTGCAGTGGAACATGGTAGGTGCGAAGAGTAACTCTAGACATTTATGGAGATTCTATATATGCTCATTCAGTAGTTTCCGATGAAAATTTAACTTGACTTGTTGAAGCTTGGGATGCATGAAACTTTATAGCAAAAATATCTTCATCTTGCTAATAAAGGCTCATTACGGCCAGTGGCAAGTTTGCAAGAAATAAAAAATAAACAGTCAATTTCACACCCATCAGTTAGTGTTTGCTCTTTAGCAAATATTTTCCGCGTTTTATGAAGTCCATGTATAAAATATACCAATTTTTTATAATTTTTCCTTGTTTTTTCACGTTTATCATTGTAGTTGGATCGAATATCGAAAACGAAGGAAGATTTTCCTATGGATCCAGATGCTTTGAGCAATTTTAAGTCAGGAAACCTACTATGCATTACAAGTAAGAATAGCGTGTTAAACTAATATTTCTCTCGCTATGCTTTTTTTTTTTGCAGCAGTAAATTTCTCCAAAAAGATTTTTCAACAGTAAAAATATTGTGAAATTTCCTAAATAACGAAAAACACACAAACGTGGGATACCTCAGTGGTTTTGTGTTCTCGTGAATGCTTCCAAAGCCTTCTTTAATTACTCGATAGGAAGGATTAACTTCTATACTAGGCACTGGTACTAATACAGTACATATGTAATGGGTATTTTTTGGTGAGGGCAGTGGATCATAACGGTAGGCATCCTGAAAGAGCATTGACACTACATTGCCCCCCCATATGCATGCTTATACAAATATATATATATATTTATAAATCTAACGTAAAATTAAGTACCCTTAGTATGCGGATTTTCGTTATGTTCAATGTATTTAAGCTAAATCTGGGGGTGAAATCTTAATATACAGAGTATGATCTAACGGCGCTTCGTGATTGTACGATCAGAATCACATTTTTATTATTTTCGTAGCCCTTTCGTCATTGCTTTTTTTGCGCATATATTTTATTAATTTAAAAATACAAGGGTAGCTGCACTTCCCCATTTACTTTCTTTTAAAATCAGTTAATGGGAATTACCAGGAGCCACATATCCTCTTGCAATTTGAGCACTATTTTCAGTGCGAACGTTTCTACGTTTGCCTGAAAATCTTAAGGTAACTAACTGGGAAATTTACCAATTGGCGCGGCTCTTTTATGAAACAAATTTTTTTTGCACTAATAAATCCTCATTGATCTGGTTAGGCTTTCCCTGCGCCTTTGAGCGCTGTTTTGTTCTAAACTGCGCCGTGATTAGCGAGGCAAGAATAATTTTATGGTGGACTAAACACGGTGGTAGAAGGGACTCTTTTTCGTTAAATCTAAAGCACAATAAATGAGACTATACTTATAAACATATCAGGGCGATATCGATAATACGATTCGCAAATGAAAGTAGAGCACAAGTTGATTAATTACATAGCTGTAAAAAGAAAATTGGACAAATAGTGTAGATAGGCGATTTATTAACGCTAGTAAAACGAAAATCCTACAGTACCGAAGATGTGGGTTACAAGCAGGAAAGTTAGACTAAAAACTTACTAGAACCAAAAGTTTTGCGCTAAAAAAAGAGACTAACGCTGTAAATGTATATTTCAAGGAGTATTCCATGTCATATGCTAAGCTTACAGATTATAGTGAGGATGTATTTGATATATATATACGGTGCGCTGCTGAACTCGAATAAGCATCTCTGCGAGTGAGAGTCAATCGAGGCATTATCTGAAATGTTCATTGTTTTTTTTTTAAAACAGGTGATTCTTTTGAACATCGGCTCCCTTGTGTATAACATAGCTTCGATAATAGAGCATTTCAGTACTGAAAATATGATCCTTTTAGAGGCCATTCCTGTAAAAAACACCCTCAATGTGAATAAAATCAGTTTTGGAAAGCGTTTTACTTGCAGAAAACTCTTTCATTTCAAGCATCATACTTTGTGCTTCGAATAATTGCATTCTTTTGTAGGTATTTATGCATAACGGTTACAACTATTGCGAAATAATAATTATCCTCAGGCTTTCTGAAGAGCTTTCAAAACAGGGGGTCTAACTACAATCCATCCTCAAGTCGCAACGTAGTGCTGTTGTGCACACTTTCCTTCCGGATTGATTGCGTCTATATCTTTCTTTTCCTGGCTTTCCATCGTTTTTGTTTCTTCCTGTGTAGGGTCACGCAAAGAAAAGTACACATATATAGGATTATGTATACGTAAATATCCGCTGTTTCTCATCCGTTGTATCCCGTATTATCTTTAGGTTCTTGCTTTCTTGCCTGCTAAACCGTGTGTGCAGCACGTATGGGAAAAGTTCGCCATTTCGTTACAACCACTCATCTACCTTTCTTAAGCCACATATAGCAAGTATATAAGACGTGCACTGATTTCGCACTGGCTGCTTCATACTATATAGCCCGCTCCCGAGAACTTACGCCACCGTTCACTTTAGAGCAACTATTCAGAAATATCTTTGTGTGGAAGTAATGGGGCATGACACCATGAAAAAAAGCTTAAAAATGCTTATATGCGCTTTTCATTATAAGTATTGTCAAAAAGAAGAACGCGCCTACTCTCTATGCAGAATATAAGCTTATAGTGTATCTCTATGGAGTGCATGAGCGGTAGGAAAGTGCCCTGAAACAAAGGGAAATTCCGTTTCAAGGAGTGATTATGAGAAAACATAGATAAGATTGAAAGTGCTTGTTCGCTAGTGCACTTTAGGCATTGAGTAATTGATTTTAGCCTTTTATCATACCACATTTTTTGGAAAAACTCATCTTTGAAAAAGGCTGGTTTAAAGATTTTTAAAGATTCTAGTCGCTTTTAGCTTAGTAGCAATTTGTAGAAAATGTAAATCGCTTAGAAATATATATATAGATCAACCAAGGTGTTGAAATTATAGCAAAAAAACCTGCAATTTTAGATATCCTGCTAATGCAGCTTTACCATAGATAATTTTTGAATTAATTTGGCGTAGAAAGAAGCTAGCAACTACCCCTACTAGGGGATAAAACCATTACTTGAGCTAGCTAAATCAGTCTTCTCGTTAATTTAAGTTTTTTTGAAATGCAGCCGGGGTTTAAACTCATCTATTAAGAATTTGCTATATTTTAATGTTTAAAAACCTATAAACCCAACGGCCTACAATCATAAGCTGAATTTTATTTTTGGTAAAATGACTCGTGCTATTAGATCGCAGCACACTAGGTGGCGTGTGTGTTGCTCTAAATTTTTATGCATAGAAGGATTTTTTGGTTTGTGTGCACGAAAAAGTTGGGGGGCACGGAGGTTTTTCCTCCCCAAAAAAGCATCAAGTAAGTAGCTGGTATACTGGTATCACTGCATGAATATAAAAAGAAGGCATTGACGTTTAAAACGCAACAGAAAAACCTAGTTCGTTTGCTTTTAGCTTCCTTCATGTCAACTATAGCACTATATGAGCGCAACTATTTCGAGAGAGAGGAATATATATATCCTATGTATATTTTTGTATATAAATCTGTGTATATTTTATATGCATACATTTATGTAAGTTTTAGAATGCATTGGCGATGGTATCATCAACTTCTTCAGTAGTAAACAGATGAAAGTTTAAAAAAAAACACCTTGTCCAAGACTGAAAAAAAAGTGAAAAACCTGTTAGTCTATTGCTGGAAAGCCTCTGCACATGTATAATCATTTTTTTTGTCATAAAAAATCCCCTAAGCAGCCCTTTGCGCATATAAAGTAAGGCTAGACAACATTTTCATACTATATCTAGCAATACTCTCTAGTAACAAAATCATTATTAGTATTTTTTTGTTAGGAAAAATTTCGCCTACAAAAAGACTTGCCGCATTCAAATTATCAAATTCAAAAACCTTTGAAACCTTCAATATAAAAATATTCTGTTTCTGCAAAGCTTTTTTTGGGAAAAATAAATCTGTTCGTTCCTGTTTCTTGAGAGAGAGTTTTTGTCTTTAAGCACACCTTTTCAGGGTTTTAAAGTTGCATGTGGTCTGTTAAAGGAGAGAAAGTAGCGAGAATTGTATAAAAAATAGGTCATAAAGAGTGAAGAGATTAGGAAAAAAAAAGAGTGAAATAACATTGTGCATGGACAATGAAAAAATAACGCGTAGATATGTTTTGAAAAGGCTATCATGGAAGAACAAGATAAGGGCGTAGAGAGAAAAAGAAATGAAGGCTTTTTAGGTACTTGTTTCTTTGTTAGAGGATGAAACCACAAATTATTCTCATCTTTTTTAACTCATTTAGAGGATGAAATCATAAAGTATTTTCGATGCTTTTTCTTTTTAAAACATTAGCTAGAATCATAGCAAGTAGTATGATTCTAGCTAATGTTTTAAAAGGCAGAATTGCGGAAGGATCAATATCGTTAATAGCTGGAGATACTGGAATGATGTTTGCTCCTTCACACACAATTGATGCCTCGTCATCGCACATACAGTTTATGAAGATTATCGTGCTTTCACCGAGTAGAGAACATTCTCTTTGAAGAGCATTGCATAGATCAAGATTCTTCATATCTACGCCCAGTGAGGATTTCAGAATTCGTAAACGCCTTACATACCGTGAACTCATCTATAAACACACCACAGTCTCAAGTATATATAAGCATACATTGCCGTATACATACTTGCAGATGTATATACATCAAAGTAGCACATAAACATCATGATACGTACAGCACATGCTGCACACATTCATCGTTCAATAACCTCTACTTTTTAGTATGACTCTAGCAGTCTACTATAACACAAAGAGGAAGCAGTCGAGAAATCGCTCCGGAAGGCCTTCAATGAGGTTATCCAAAGGGTGAATGCGACATCTTGAAAAAGTATACAATGATTATGGAAACTAAGAGAATTGCATAATGTATCACATACACACGAGTGTGTGCGGTGAAGTGCAATCATATAGCAACACACGCGAGTAAACTAACAATCATAGAGCAAAACACAGGTTGAAGAGCGTGCCCTTCTGCAGGTGCATGCGCACACAGTAGTGCATTAACGTCGGCTTGCACATTCACATGCCACTGAGTAGAAGCAATGAAACCTACATCCGTCAGGGAAGTAAGAATATCCTTAATGTGTGTGGGAAGCTCTCTCACATCTCTGCTGCCACACACATTCAATACTTTCCTCTTTCTAGTGCTTTCGTAAATACGCACAGAAATCCTCATCGGTACGTACGTTTGACCGGAGTAGCGAAGCCTATGAACCTGCGATGAGCAGGCTTAAAGATTGCCACACACACACACGCGGCCATTGACACACACACATAAGCTGAGCTGTAGCAAAAATTGCTGCATGCGGGCAGACATTCACGCGCACAAGCTTATAGGCACACACACAAGCTTATCCACACACACACTTGCTCCAAAAGCCCTTCGCTGCCTCAGTCAGAAAAATGTAGGTATGACAGAATCCTTTGGCATATGAAGAAGCATTTTTGCTACTTCAAAAGGAAGGAAAACATCAAAAATTCATCATCCATTATAGAGGCTGAGAAAGCTACTTAAAATACGTAGCCTTTACATCTTCTAGGCGAATCGCATGCGAATATCGCAGGCTGCAGCATAAGCTTTTCGTATATCAGGTTTAAGTACATCTACACTCCCTGGAATTTAGAAAGCGATTGATTCTTTATTATTTAACTAACAGCCCTGCTAGATGCTTATTAATAGAAGCTCAGGCATTACCTTTTCTTGATGATTCACGGTAAGAGCTGCTTAGTTTGAGTGTAATAATATCAGAGTAGTTCGGTAGGAATGTGAAGGTTGTAGTGTGTGAAGATTGTCGTGTATGTGAAGATTGTGGTGTATTTGTATGCGGACTACAGCTTTAAATTTTTTTGAAGATTGAAGTGCATTTGTGTGTGAAGGCTATAGCTTTACATTTGTGTGAAGATGAAGGTATGTGTGTGCTTGCATTTGAAAACAGCGCTTTTTCACGCTCACACGCAATTTACTTGCCCCCAAAACTTCCTGGAGAGCAATTTTTGCTGTTAAATCATTTTATTCTGACATATTTGTGGGTTGTGCAGTTCACTCCGCGAGTCTGCTTGAAAAAGACGTGAAACACACGCATATATTCAGGCAAGGTAATGCTAGCTTTGCTCTCCAGCCTCTTCCATTTATTCCACAGCCAAATTTGTATAGAAAGTTGTGGTTTTTCTGCATTTGCTTCAATGCACATAAGCTCATTTCTGGATCTCCGTGGTTATGAGGAAACTTTAACTCTTCATCGTGATTACTAAATTCATTGCCTCTTTCGATTCTGTGTGTGTTTGCTAGCATGTATGTGTGCTAGTTGTGAGTGTGCGCTACATTTGTGTACGTGCAACCTGTAAGTGTGCTACATTGTGTGCTTAGATGAGAAGTCTAAAAACACGTACTACATTCTATAAAACCCTTTTTCTTAGGGTCTTCACGAATGGCTGCTATTGCGGCGTACGTACACCCCACCCCTTTATCCCTGCGTGCTCCTTTTTCACCACTCTATACTTACTCTCCATAACACATATTTTCTTGCATGTAAAACATAGATTATTCACACTCTGATGTGCAATAAGCGTTTCACACGACCACCCCTAGAGGTGTGCATACACTCACTATTCTCCTACCTCCAGACTCATTTCCAAAGCTTTTTTTGTCAGGCTCTCATCTTGACCTTCTAATTTGATGTGTTCACTTTTCTGGTGGAGTTTACCCCAAACGTTGTGCAAATTGCCTTCTTTTCCTCCTTTAATTTCCTCTTTTTTCTCTGCTCCAAAAGCAGCATTAAGCTATAAGCCTTCCAGCATTGCTTCTGAGATGGTTAGAAGGGGTAATCTCGGTGGAGGGATGCCTCCTTCCTCTTCTCGTAGAAACATTAGCTCTTATTCTCATCCTTCAACTACTTCTCTAGTCCTTCGTAAATGCCATGGCCAACATCTTCTTAAAAGTTCAGCTATTTTGGATAAAATCGTGAATGCAGCAGATATACGCTCATCAGATACAGTTCTAGAGATTGGTCCAGGTATGTGTGTGTGTGTGCGATAGTTCGTTTTTATGTTGATTTGAGTTGATTTGCTATAAGCTCTGCGTGCATGTGTTGCTGCTGTAGCTCGGGTGTGCCGCACTGCATCACAACATGGTGTGTGTTGCATTGTGTTGCAAGATGCTATGTGTTGCTCTGCATTATAAAATGGAGTGTGCTATGCAAACGGGGCTTGAGGTGGTGGTGTATGTAAATCTCACCACTCCTATTTGTTTTAATGCTTTAAAAAATTTGATTTTAAATGGAGAGGAATGTCCGTGTGTGTGTATCGGCTGATATATTAGAGGTAAGTATGTTATACCGAGTATGTGTGTAGCATTTTCCGTAATATGTCATAGTTACAAGACTTAGTCTTTCTTTTTCCAAGATTTTTTATTCACTGCACGCACGTAGATACATAAACGCACACACTCACACTCACACAAATGTACAAAAAAGACGCACACACGTACTCACACCAACACATACACACAAGCACACACGTACTCACACCAACACACCCTAGTACGCACACACAAACCCACACACACGACCCAACTCACGCCAAAACAGACACACACCCTCCCAAACTTTGTTTAAAGGAACGGGAAACTTGACTGTTAGGCTGCTGCCTCAAGCTCGGAAGGTTATCGCTCTCGATATCGATGAGCGAATGCTTGGGGAAGTAAAGAAGCGAAGCTTTTCTATGGGATATACTAACCTTGATGCCAAGTATGGGGATGCTTTGCGTGCGAAGCTTTCTAAATTCGATGTATGTACAGCCAACTTGCCCTATCAGATATCGAGTCCCTTTGTGTTTCGGCTTTTGGCTCATCGCCCACTGTTCAGGTGATTTTTGGGTGGTGGGTGTGGCGAAGTTCCGTGGTAGCATGTGTGTGCTTTTCAGAAGTTCTATGTTGGTGTGTGTCTAGCATGCTGTACGATGTATAATCCCAATGAGCTGTAAAGTGTGTGCCTGAGGTGTTGTTGGGTTTCACTGTGCACACAAAGCGCTCTGCCGTGTGTGTGTAGGATCTTTTGTGATATCTTTATAACAGGAATAGTGTGTTTTGTGTGTGCGTGTTATCTGGGTTTTTAAGCTGTGTGTTTCCAATTTCCCATGGTTTTTCTGCTTTGTTTTGGTAGCTTAGTTATGATGCCATCGCACCTTCTATTCCTGTAGGCTTTCTGCACACAGTACACTTAAAACATGGTGTGTGTGTCCGATGATGTATTGTTCGTATGTTTTTGTGTGATGAAATATTCCCTGCTTCTTCGCCGCCTTCAAGTGCACGTATACACACATACACACCCCTCACCATCCTTTCAGATGTGCAGTGCTGATGTTTCAGAAGGAATTCGCTGAGCGCCTCTTAGCAGAGCCTAATACCAAGAGTTATGGAAGGCTTGCTATTAACACACGGCTCTTCTGTAAAGTTTCTCGTGTGTGCAATGTGAAGGCTGAGAAATTTCAACCCCCCCCAAAGGTTGACTCTATGGTGGTGAAGCTTGTGCCTCGACATCCTCCAATTGAGGTGTGTGTATTGCTTTGATGAGAAGAAGTATCTGAGCAGAGTGTGTGTGCATACTTTTAATGAAGGGGGGGGGTTTGGGGGGGGTAGATTCAATGAAGGAGGGACGTTGTGTGGCTTGATTTAATAAGATAACGAGTCAAATTAGCAAGTAAAATGGTGTACGTACACCTCTAACGAAGCTAGGAGGATTTTCGGTGAATCATATAAACCGAAGCCTTCACATTCCTTGGATAGATGTATATGATACTTCAACATGTGATTTATCTTCAATTTATTTGCTTACGTGTCTCTCGCACACACAAACACACTCTGTTTTATTGGCAGGTAGACTTCAACGAGTGGGATGGATTGATGAGGATCTGCTTCTCTCGGAAGCGTAGGATGCTGCATGCTCTTTTCAATAACACATCAGTACTTAACCTATTAGAAAGTAACTACAAAAGTTGGTGTACTTTACAGAATCGAAAGCCTGAGCCTAAATCATTCAAGGTTAGTTATAGGTAGCTTTGTGTGTGTGTGTGTTTCTGTGTGCGTGTGTAATCTTGTGTGTGTGTTTTTGCGTGTGTGATTTTGTTTTATTTTGGCTATGCGATTGTGTGTTTGATTTTGTTTATTTAATCTATGTGACTTTGGGTGTGTGCGTCTGTTTTAGGACCTATGCTTAAAGGTGCTGGATGATTCTGGACTGGCTAGAGTGCGTGGTGTGTCGTTGGATACTGAAGCGTTTCTGAAGTTACTAGCACAATTTAATGAGAATGGCATACATTTTGCCGGCGTTGCTGGTAATTTAAAGGGAAAATTGATGTTGGAAGAAGAGGAGGAATAAGACGTTTTCCTTGAAGTCCCAGAAGAAGAGGAGGAAGATGAAGACTTCATGGAAGCTTATGAATAAGAGGAATAAGACGTTTTCATTGAAGTTCACAAAGAAGCGGAATAGAAAGTTTTCATTGAAGCTCTTTTGAGCTCAAAAGTATTGCCATACAATCACAAAGAAGCACACACACGTCTGATAAGATATGCGCATATCTACTATATATCAGGGGATCATCTTCAAAACAGGCGGACACTCCCAAAATCTTCATTATCACACCTTCGTACACGCCATAAAATGATCTAAATAGCCCTGATTTTTCTCAGATGTGAGCGTGTTAGCTGAGGATTAAGGCTTTAAAGAATTTCGCTTATTTTAGCTGAAAAATCTTCTTCTATGAGCATTCAATAACTCCAGAAGATGTTATCTCAGTTTTATGACTGTACATAGACATAGAGTATAAGCTTTGCCTAAGTTTTGGAGTATAAGATGAAAAATTGTGGTTTCTATAGTGTCTACGTTGGTAGAAAGCTGTATATGTGCGTGTGTGTGATTGTGGGTATGGTTGTGTGTGTGGGTGTGATTGTATTTTTGGGTGAGATTGAGTATGATTTTGTGTAAACTGTATGCGAGTTTCATTATGTGTGTGCCTGCGTGTGTATGATCTTGTGTAATTTTGTGCGTGTGGCTGCGATTGTGTGTGTGGGTGTGATTATGTTTGTGGGTGTTATTGTGTGTATGTTTCTGTATGTTTTGTGTTGCTGTATATGTGTGTGTGTGTGTGCGCGTGTCATGGAGCATAACTACACGTTTGTGCTGATGCGTTTATTTCAGTGTGTGAAAGCTTATTCAAGCGTCTATTTGCACTTATCTAATACCATTACTTCTTTCTATCCGTTTGCATGTGCGTGTATGTGCTTGCCTGTATCCTACCTGTATGTGATAGGCTTCTTTAACGGTGTTATTTACACATTATGAAGCAGCTCTAGGAGGCTTGATAGTATAGGCAGTGTGTGCGTATGCTCCCAGGAGCAGCTTAGCCTGCGATGTGCACTTCCTGCTTCTGAGTGTGTGTTTTTATGGTGCACTGCAGGCATCTTCTAGAGCTATTTGGGCTTATGCACACAGACCTGCAGAAAAAACTAATTGACATAAGAGTGGCAGGCCGCCAGTGATTGTTAAAGTATACACTAAGGGTGTGCACACACAGGTACACACTTGCACACACAGGTAGACCCTCACATACACAGGTAGACCCTGACACACACAGGTACACCCTCACACACAGGTACATGCTCAGAAAAAGTTGCAAACACTTACACACGCACACACAGAGGTACACACACTCACAGAGGTACACACACTCACAGAGGTGAGTACGCCCCCACACGCACACCTGTGTACCAACTAGATAGTTAAGGATCTGATGGCTACACTCACATATACCCATCTTCGAGCCTACAAAAGCATTCGAGACTCTAGTACACACACATTGATACTTTTCTAGGCTCTTTTCTCAGCATGATTGTGATTTGAATGCTATATAGAATGCTAAAGCTTACTAAGCTGATAGCCTTCAAGTTGGATGGTATATCAATGCCGAAAGCATTAATCGCTTATTCGGTTAGATAAACGAAAGTGTAGCTCTTTATCTTCTAAAACACACAACCTTTCTGCTTAGATGCACACACACAACGGAGCATCTTGTACGATGTATGATATCCCAATCATCATAATCTCTATCACTCATCTGTGTGTGAAATGCTGATTACGCATTCTTTCGGTATTCTATTGTCGTTGACTGGATATTGTGCTTTCTCAGTGGAAATTCGTGTGTGCTTCGAAGTATATAAATAGCATCTCCTACCAATGTGTGTGTAGAGGACTATAACTAGTATCTCCTGCTAATGTGTGGGTAACTAGTATCTCCTACCAGTATGTGTATGCGTAAAACTAGCCTAGCTTTTACAGCAGATATACTGCCAAATGGCCATGCTATTCGCTTTGCAAGATATGCACTTAAACGCGTACCAATTTCCTTATATATTTCGTCTTGTAGGAGATACTGGCTTCATACACACATGCCATCTTGTGAGTATGCCTATAGCCTGCCAAGCATGCTATACAGCTCACACAAACGCATTCTATGAGATGCCGTGCTACGCTGTATGCATGCCAATACAACGCAGAGAGCTCTGCAATATACAGAAGTATTTATTCACACACCCACCCACGCAGGAAATGCTAGCATTGACATATGGTATTAATGATAAGATACACGCGCAGCAGGTTATGCTCACACACACACACTGGATAATTTTTATACTAAAACGCCAATTGATGCTCACACACATACTACGCAATGAGCACACACGCTCGAACATGCTGGATGCTGAGCACACACAGTAGTATGCTAGATGCTGAACACGCACACATTAACTTGCTAGGTAATGACCACATACACCTACATGTTTTAAGTAATAACCACACACACACATGATAACTAAAACACACACACACACATGTTTTAGGTAATAGCCACACACACACATGTTTTAGGTAATAACCACACACATGCCCGGTAGGTAACAACTACACACACGCATACATGCGTGATAGATGATATCTCTTTTGTAATTTATATGCACACACAATCATCTCAATTCCTCCTAGCAAGCAAAGGGATCATGTAACTAACACGCATTGACGCTTGCTTTAGTCCTGCAGCTGCACACATTCCACACACTATGAAGTAAGCAGATACTAGTATGATGAACTTGAGCCCCCTCAGGAGAGGTTATACCCAACAACCCAAGCACTCATATAAAACTTCTCCTCTGTTGAATATGTACACACACTGAAAATTTTTCTACCGTATACACACCTCTACTACAAACCTCTGTATACGAAAGCTGCCGCACGCACAAACATTTTGTTCATTACACGTCTTCTCCATGCGTGTGTGTACACACTGGCAGCACACACATACCTCCATCAGGCGCACTTCCTCCACACACACCTTACCCTCACAAAAACTCTTTTCTTTAGCACACACACCACATATAGCACAAACACCCACAGCGCACACACCCCTCTCTGACGCACACACGCATCTCCTCTACGCCCATACCTTCCTTACGCACACACAGCCCCCACACATACACCACCCTTGCACACATACAGACTCCACACAAACCTCCCTCACACACAGCTCACTCGCACACATACCTCCCCCAAACAAACCCCTACCCTACA
>JADHZB010001642.1:0-31376 GCA_015657535.1 Nephromyces sp. MM_2019
GGGGTGGGTGTGGGGGGTGGGTGTCGGGATCTTTTTGCAGAAGTTTTTTTGGGTTTTTAGCTGGGTTTGTGTGAGATTAGCGGGGTTTAGAGGGTATCTTTAAAGGTATGTTTCATGATATCTCCTGCAGTCTTCAAAGTTTTTGGTTTGAGAGAAGGCGCACTTCTCAACCGCAAATGAGTGCACTTTTCTGACGACTCATTGTTCATTATATATGACATTGCATGTGTGGGAGTTTCTTCCCTATTCTAAACTTCATCCATACACAGTTTGTGTGTGCTTCAGGCACCATAGAAGTGTGAGCAAAGTCTCTTGCTTTACTTGAAATTTTTTCGCCATTTTTTTGTGTGCGAACTCGTTCATCTCCGGCACGTGAAAATGTCTTGCTACCTGTGTGTCTGCATTATTGCTCATCTTCAAATATAGATCTGTCACTACTCCTTTGTGTGCGACCTACCGTACACTAAATCCACGGCATCCTATTTACTCATTGCTACAAACTCGAATCCATAAAATTCCCCCTACCAACTCAGCATAAACACCTATTTCACGCGTTTTTTCTTCTATGATCAACCTCATATCCTCACACACACAGATACACAATAATACACACACACACACACACAGATACACAATAATACACATACACACACAGATACACAATAATACACACACACAAACACACACAATAATACACAATAATACACACACACACACAATAATACACAATAATACACACACACACAATAATACACACACACACACACACAATAATACACACACACACACACACACACAATAATACACACACACACACACACAAACACACACACACACACAAAACCATCCAAAGATCACCTTCTCTCTCCCTTCTTCAGGTATACTTCCTAGTGGGGATTTGAGTAGGATAGGCGAAGCGATTCTTAAGCGTCAACAGCGAGCAGAGAGTAGAGCTTTAGGCTTTGATCTTCTGCGAGATATTCTCGAGCAAAACCAATTCCCCTTTCTCCTGCGAGCAAGTTTAAAGGTATTCCGCTCAATGGGACAGGAGACTCCCTCTGGTTTACCGTCTTCAGTGATGCTTCTACACACGTATAACCGATCTACGTATGCCAGTAGATGCGCACATAGGGACTCTACTCAGCTGCTTTTAACTCAGCAACCTGGTGGTGGAGTGGGTGCTGCTGTGAGAGGTAGTGGCTTAGTAGGAGCATTGAATGCTTCGGGTGCTCCACTCTCAGAGAGCACTGCATTAGCTAGTGGAACAGGCCTTCTTACCACTTCAGACCAGGAGCTTTCTCAGGTGTATCCTTGCCTGCCAGGCTGTGGGATCTTCAAGCCTTATGAGTACTCTTGTGATGGGAATAACAAGGAAAACTCGGCTTTGGATACGCATTATATGGATAATGTGTCCGGATGTGGGATGAAGATGGAGAAGAGGTTGAGACGATCATTCTATCGCACCCTGTGTGTGATTGCTAGCCTTTGCAGCTACGCTTCGGATAGAGATCTGCATCTTCGTAGCTGCAAGCCTTCAATGGGAAGGCTTGAATTGTTTGATCAGAGCTCGTTACCCCCCCCTCTCTCTTCAACCAGCACTCATTCTCAAGCTCCTCGGAGTAGTTCTTTTAATGTGTTCTCTGTGGAGAAATTATCCTCTTCTGGTGGTCTTTTTGGCAATCAATCGATTTCTGCTTCCCCTGGTGGTGGAGCTCGTAGCGCCTCCTCCCTCTTCTATGGTGAAGCTCCCGGGGTGTCTTCAAACCCTTTATTGGCTTCAGAAGGAGGTGCTGCTCGAAGCTACATGATTAAATCACCAGGAGAAGTTGATGCTTTCTCTAGGAATCCCTTTCTAGGAACAGAAGCAGCTAAGGTGTGTGGAGAGAGATCCTCCCTTCCTTCCCAAGATGATACTAGTATGGCGACTTCTCCCGAATCTGCTTGGCTTCGTCAGGATGCCACTGAAGACGAGAAGCTCCGGCCCCATCTTCAATTTGTTGGAGCTTCTTCTCAGCAGATGAAGCCTCCAGAGAGGTTTTTGAAAAATCTTCCTGAACCCCCCCAGTTTGCTCCTTCAATCAACAGGATTGATCATGTAGTAGAAGGAAAGAACTCAGCTTCACGGAAAGGTGGTTTTTTCATGTGTGAAACTCAGAATGCTCTAGCTGCTCCCAGAACAGAGCTTGACTGGGGTTTGGCTTTAACTTATCCCTCGAAGAAGAGGAGGGCAAATGCTAGTCTAAACAGCGAAGCTTCTATCCGCTTCATGGCTCTATCAGCTTTGGCTATGTTTCCTTGGAAGGAAATTGATCATACTTATATCTCGAAATTGGGTTTGCTGGAGTTGCTGCTACCTATTCCTCCGGTTAGCGAGCTGGTTGAAGCTTATGAATACCCCCCCCATGTGTGGAGCAAGGGAAAGGAATCTCAGGCTTCACAAAAGGAAGTTTCCTTTGAAGAGACACAGTATGTGAAGCTTCCTTCTTACTACGATCTTCTCTTTACAGCGATTATTGGGCAAAGAATAGCAGGATTTGAAGATTCTCCTTGTAGGATTGGCGGGTTTTGGAGGGGGTCTCAGGGGTTTTGATGAGGTTTTTGTGGGTTTAGGGGTATTAGGGGCGGGTGTTTCGGGGGTGTGTGGGGAGGGTGTTTCGGGGGTGTTTGAGGGGGTTTGGAGGTGTTCAGGAGGTTGAAGGTTTTGTAGCGTTTTTGTGGCATCTTAAATAGGCTTCCTCAGTATCTTTGCTTGTTTTTGTGTTTTTTTTCTATTTCCTTTTCCCGCTCCCCCTTTTGCATGTGTGTGCTTTTCGCGTGTGTCTGCGTGTGTTAGTCACGTGCAGGATATCTTATCTTCAATTTTGCAAGTGCATGTGTGTATATTGCTCGCTGTTGTGTATGTATTATTCGCTTGTATGTGTGTGTGTGTGTGTGTGTATTAGTCGTGCTTACTGTAATTGTTGTGTGCTTTTTCACGTTGTAATCTACGCATGTTTTCTGACGTGTATAGGTGTCTCGCACCTACATACACCCACGCACCCAAATGCCCACACCTAAAAGCACCCCCACCCCCACCCACTCCATCAAACGCCTTCCTTTCAACGCTCCTTTATCTCCTTATTCTCCCTCTTGTTTGTCAGGTAAGTTCCACCTCCTCCAGTACTGTGTGAATATGCTACTGAAGGGCTCTCTAGAGATGAAGAAGTGCTTAGATGGAACAAAGGGGCTCTCAGAGCTAACGACTCGCGAGAGGATTCAGTGGGAATCTGTTGCTGTGCTGTTTCTTTCTCTTGTTCACAGCTTTATCTTGAAGTTTTCAGAGAATCTCCCTTCAAACCAGCAGTTTCGTTCATCTTCACGATCTATGATGAAGTTGGAATCTTCATCTCATGAGGGTGCTGCGATGCGTCAGCAAGATCCTGAAGTTTTCTCATCTTTAGGTTTTGACGTTCATACCAATGGAGAGCTTCAATCACACACACTGGATACCAACACACAGTACAATTATCAGAGAGGGTTGCTTGAGCGAGGTATTATGCCTCAAGGAGGCAGATCTGCTAGATCTTATAGTGCTGAAGGCGATCTCTTCGCTTCATCTTCTTGGCAGCAGATTAGGCAATCTCTGAGTTATCAGCAGATCCCTTACGAAGCAGGTGTAGAGCAAATCTCTAGCGTAGCTCCACGCAATGAAAGAGGTTTAAACGTAGCAGTTTCAAACTACGGCAATGAGACAACACAACGGCTGCTAGCTGGCGGTGTGCAAAACGCAGATTTAAATGAAGAAGCTGGTGAAGAAGGGGATCATGAGAGCTTCAGATGGGGTGAGAGTTGTGTAGCTCTTCCTCAAGGCAGGGGAAACCATCAGTTCATCGTCAATTCTCCTCAAGATGGCGTATCGCTTGATGGATGTAGTCAGTCTGGTGTGTTTCATTGTGGAACGTCTACTTCTTCTGTTCCTGTTGGTGGTAGAAGGTTTACCCCACGGAACTCTGGGATTGCTTCAGAGGAAGGGCAGTCTTTGGCTGCTTTTCTGGAAATGATTCGCCGTACAGATCTACCAAAAGCTTTGGGATACTGCCTACTCTTTGGAAGTAGTAGGGTGCATAGGCTTGCTATCCGTGCGATAAGCACCCTCCTTCCCTTGTTTCCGTGCGAAGAAGCTACACACCTATTCAGCCACACACTGTTAGCTTCTAGTTCGAGGTTTTCTGCCTTCTTCCTCAAACATGAAGAGGAAGCGGACTCTTGTTTTTTTCCTTTAGTTAAGTCGCTTTCTAAGTCTCTGGTAGCTTCTCCCGCAACCTTGTTTGGATCTTCTATTCCTAGTAATCTTCAGCAACCGTTTGCTCGTTATCGGTGCTCACCTAAGGAGTTTGTATCTACAGTGATGAAGGCTATAGGCCACTCTCTGGCGGTGTGCGATATGCAGAAGATAATATGCGGAGAGTCAGATGTCTCACAGGAGAAAAGAGGAGAAGGTTTTGTGGGTTTTCAGCAGAAAGCTACTGGAGGAGAGCTAGAATCTGGTCTTTATCAAGGCTATCATCCACAGCCACCACACACACACACTCTAAACTCTAACCAAGATACTCGTGCTGGGTTTGGAAACGCTTTTGTAGGAGGTGAGGATAAACCCCGTTTTAGCGAGCCCTTCTTGAAGTTTCCTGCTTCATCTTCGTATCAAAATGGAGGGTTTCAACAAAATCAAGCGTCTTTTTTAGGAGCTTGTGACTTTACTACTAGCGTTCCTCCTCATCTCCACAGCGGAAGACACACACACGATATAAAGTTGGGAGAATCGCAGAAGAAGTTCACAGAGACGCTCTACATCAACGATGTAGCTAGTGGACTTGCACAGTTTATTACTCTGCACGGGAAGAAGGTTGGTTTGGCAGATGATTCCTACTTCAATGCCTCTGAAGCTTTCAAGCAGGGAAGGTATAACTCCGAACTCCTTAACTATAGCAACTCCACTACTCGCATGGGTCTAGGAATAGAGTATATTGAGCTTCTACGTATCTTAATGAGGTTGCCTGGCTGGAGCGATGTGATTAGAGATTTGCTCTGCCACATCTTTGATAGAGTAGCAAACTTCTTACGCTGCCGTCAATGCTTATCTTTCGGTAGTAGCAACACTACTCAGGGCGAGTTACAAACGAGGGTTGGGGAGAACCTAGCGTCAGTCACGCACACAACACCCAGACGAGGGCATGATGAATGCTCCGGAGAAGATGACCGGCTTTTTTCTGAGAAGAAGGAGGATTTCATGCTCTCACCTTCTATTGCTGATGGTCTTCATCCTGAAGGAAACCTCATCAAAGCTGATGCTGTCTTTTCAGGAAGAAGCATCTCTTCTGCTACTTTGAAGAAGAAAAATACTGACGAGTTTTCGCCTTCTGTGGCTGATATCTACGAATGTATTGGAGCCCTAGCCCTTGTTGGAGGCTTCTATGAAACCCTACACGTCGGAGGTACCGTTGAGTATGTCTACTCTGAGGCTGGCCAGCACTCACAGAAGGGTACTATAGTGAGGCTGCGTCGCCATGAAAACGAAGCAGAAATCATCTTGACGGGGGGGTCTGGGAAGCGTGGATCTGCTCCCAGCCTTCAGATAATCCCGGTAAGCATGCAAGTCTTGACGAGTGTGAGTCGAGTTGAGGTTGAGTTGAGGCAGCTGCTTGCAGACCCTGGACATAAGGAGATTACTGCTAACAGTAGAGATCTGTGGAGAGAAGAAGCTTTGGGAGTCGCAGCTTGTCATCGTAGAAGCTTTGATGGAAACTATCTTGCAGGAGGGGGGAATGGTGCTGGTTTTAACTACGGAGGAGAAGATGTTAGCTTCAGTGGGTATGGAGGTAGTCGCACCAGCCTAGTACCTTATCGCTCATCTTCAAGTCATGGAATGTTTGCTAGCAAGAGCTTCAATGTTCCAGGAGGGTATGGGAAGAAGTTTCGAAGAGATTCCGATAAGATGATGAAAACTTCTACAGATAATGCAATGGCTTCGTCTTCACACGATATGTTTAGAAGCTTTGAGTGTGGTTATGAAGGAGGCTATACAGCTAGAGATTGGAGTGGTGAGTATTACCATGAAGAAAAGAATGGATTTACTTCGCTTAACCAGCAAGATTTTGCAGTCCCTAATAACTGGCAGAGCCCCTTTTTTCCCAATTCTGGAGGCAAGAAACCTACGGCTTTGCTAGATAATATCATCAACTTGGCCGTAGTGGCAAGCAGCTGGATGAGTGAGCAGGCAGATAGTCATCATCTAATAGATTCTGATGGCCAAGCTGTAGCGTGTGAGGGAGATGCAAGCAAACCCAGCAATGCACACACACACGCGAGATCCTTGTCTGATCAAGTCAATACAGGATTTGGTGGTGATTTGCAGGGCATTTCTTCTGCTAATGAAGGTTTTTTCCCGGCTTTGGGGGCTGTTTCCAGTGAGCCGTTTGCTGCAGTAGGAGTTAACCCACCACCACCACCACAAATGATTGATCAGCTCGCGTCTCAAGCTGCTTTTCCACCAAGATCTCAGATATCCGCAAATCATTCGCTACACCAAATTGCTACTGCTGCTTCATCTTCACATATTCCCGGTGGCTTTCCAGGGGAAATTGCATACACAGGAGGTAATCAGACTGACATACGCTCCAGGAGGGAGGAAAGCTCCTTCTCTCAGTTTCACCTTCCTGGATCATTAAACTTTGAAAGACTCATCAAGCTTCAAGTCCGGACGATGACGCTTTCGGCTGTGTGTAACATGCTGAAGGAGCGATCTGTCGTACTAGCCACTGAGAGTAAGAAGAAGCTCTCCGAGTCTCTTCTTAAGATAGCGTTACAACCCCTCTCTGAATGCTCGTTTAGTGGCCTTAAAGATCTCGATGAGCGTGTTCATCTTCTTCGTCATACAATCAGAGATGTATTGGAGAATGAGAGTGTTGTTGAGAATCGACTGATTGCTCATGAAGCTCAGGAAATTGCTCTACCTTATGCTCCTTTCAAAAGCTCTCCAGTGACCCTCCCTAGTGCTTGGGATGTGCAGTCTGCTATGGGCTTTTGGTTTCATCATTCCGATTGGACGACTGTGCACACACACGTGTCTCCTTCCTCTTCTGATGAGCTTGGAAGTGCGGGTAAGAAGCTTCACTTAAGGGATATCAACAGTACATACGCAGCCACAGAAGAATTCTTACGGAATAAGCAGAATAGACGGAGGGAGAGAAGAGGAAGGAATAGATTCACACATAGAAGATCATCAAACCAGCAAAACTCAGGGGCTAGCGAAGGTCAAGAAGGTGAAAGAGCCGATGAAGGAGCTGCTGTAAACAGCTCTTCTGGTGCACAACAATCTGTTTCACCAGCACCTACACAACCTGCTGCTTTTGAAGGCTCAGAAAGCTCTCATATCTTATCTCAGTCACTTGCTCATCCATTCGATCATGGTGCTGTCAACTCGATGGATTCCGAGATATACACTGAGCATCGTGCTAGCTCCGGAACATACGTCGCTTCTGCAGCGTTTTCTTCAGATTTAAATGGGAATTCTGCAGCAAACGCTTCATTCCCGTCTTCGCAGCAAAACTCTGCCAGTAATGCTTCTTTCTCCCATGCTCTGCAGGCCGATGTCAGCAGCACAGAGCCCCCACCACGGGGCTATAACACCGAACCTGCTGAAGGTAGTGTCGATACCCTCGGCCGTGTGTGGCATCCTGGTGCTAATCGCTATATCTACTCCTTCCGATTATCATTTTCTGATACTGAATCTCGAGAAGAGGGCTTACCTTCAGATCCTACAGCTACAGATGCACGCACACATGATGCTGCTGTAGTTTCTCATCAGCAATCTGCTGGTAATGATGCTGGAATGATGTTTAGTTCTCCAGATGTTCAGCCCGGAGCAGGAGATTTTCAAAGGTCTCCTGGAGACGAGCAACACACACTGGTTGCTCTGGAGGATGGATTCGGTGGGATTCTAGGGGATACTTCATCCTATGAAGGAATGACGTTGGTAGAAGCTCATGATGCTTTCTCAAGTTTGCCTGGGAATGTTCACTTGGTAGATGGAGGTGGTGGTGGCTTGTCAGCAGGGGTAGGGGGTGATGCATCAGGGGGTGCTAGGCAGGTAGATGATACTACTCAGAGGAGGTTGCAGGGAACTGATGGAAGAAATGCCACAGCTGATAATACGATTGATGCACTTAACACTGTGAGAGATAGAATCCCAGGCTTCCTTGATGTGGCTCTCTCGATTGGAAGCGAAGAAGATATGGCTATCTCGCTAGCTTTAGAGGCAGAGAGAGGGGGAATCTCAGCAGATCTTGGCATTGATCTTTCTCAGCTTCTTGCTGCTTATTCTTTCAATGCCTTTCAGTCGATGTCACAGGGGGAGAATGCTAACCCACCTTCTAATCCTGTGTTGAATCCGAGTGCTACACCTGCAGATGTTGGGAACGGGGATGGGGGTGGTGATGTTGGAGAGGGTGAAGGGGGAGATGTTGGTGGTGGGTTGGGAAGGTTTGGGAATCACCAGGAGGGTGGTGGTGGCGGTAGTTTCGGAGCACTTAGAAATCAGCCATTGGAAGGGATTGCTGGTAGCGATATGATACCTATTCCTCCAGGGGTTGCTGAGTCTACCTCCAGCCAAGATGAGCTAAGAATGTCATCACCCCCTTTGTTTCCTGATGCAGCGATGCGAGGATTATCTTCAATAGAAGCGTCTTCTTCCGGCTTTGAGTCTACTCCTCAGCTCGGTCCTTACTCTGAGCTGCCTTCGACCATTAGCTTTACTGAGCAGGAAGCTCAACGAGATGCTTCCTTTGCTGGCAGTGAAGTGCTGAACAGCAATGCATACTATACTGCATTAGAGGAAGATGCCACGAATGCTAGGCTTCATCATATTCTCTCCACTCAGCATCAGGAGGAGGTTCAAGCAGCCTCTTCACCTTCGGCTCCACTACTACAAGAGGCATACCGTTCATCTGATTTGAGGGAGACTTTGCTGCTTCATAGCACACAAGTTGAGAGATCGAGTGAACGCTTGCGCCCTCCACAGCCTAGTGCAGGAGATAGAGTTTGCGTATCAACTTCGAATCCTGCAGCCGATGGCTCTGAAGATACTGCCAACGCTGGCTCATTCTACGTTGTGTGCGAAGGAACTTCTCCAGGGCCCCTGCCAGAAGATCTCGGTCCTACTGCTTCTACGCTGCAGTTGCAGAGCAACGTAGTTCTCTCTGATTATTCAAGGCAAAATGAAGGGTTTACACACGAAGATAACACCAGGGGGAACTCACACTATTGGATGAGTGAGGCTAATGCTCCTTCTTCTACAGCCTTTTCACATGATCATGCTTTCTCTAGTCAACTCAGCACACATGAAAACATCACTGCAGAGGTGGGGGCTATGGCTTCCTTTGAGCCTGTAATTGAAGAGGTTCCAGGGGAGATTATAATGACTGATGTAAACTTTGGGGAGATGACGGAGATTTGGAGAGATCGAGAGAATTCATCTTCATTTCACACACATGATGGTGTGTGTGGAGATAATATATCATCACTCCAGGAGGCTGAAGGGGGGATGAGTGCTGCTGCGTTTGTTGGGAATGGTGGAGTTAGCACCCTTGAGAATTTTCCAGCTAGACACAGAGAGGATCCCGAGAGTAGCCTTATCGGCGATCTTCAAGTTACAAACAGAGAGAGCACACACAGCATTCCCTCCAGCAGCCTGACAGCAGCAGCTGGAGTTGGAGATGAAGAAAGCAGCATTGGTCAAGGCATTTCAGCTGAAGATAACTTGGAAATGTTGGAGGGCAATTTCGTTATTCTTTCGGAGGCTGTATATGTAGCTCATAGCTCTGGAGCCACAGCCTATTCATCAGGTTATAATGAAGGTGTGTTGCTGCCTCCTCGAGAAGAGGGGAAGAATGAAGAAGATTCTGTTTCAGCAGTCGTTGAAGAAGATGAGGAAGATGAAGCTGATGAGAGAGAAGAGGAGATAAATGAATCTGCTAGATATTCACTAGAGTCTACTTTCTTTGAAAATCTTGGGATCTCTAAGAAGAAGGTTAACATCGCGTGTGCGAATCATGTTATACCAAATTCACTGGAAATATACTACTATGAAGTCTACATTGAGAAAATAGCTGCTTCAAGCATTGTTGCTGTGGGTCTCTATAGAGATGCTCTTGTATTGGGAGCTCTTCCAGGCTGTCAGGGTTCGTATGCCCTTAGCTCATGGTAGGTGGGTGATGGAGGGTGGGGTTTGTGTGGATTTGGGTGTGTGGATTTGGGTGTGTGAATTTTTGTGTGTGGATTTTTGTGTGTGGATTTGGGTGTGTGGATTTGGGTGTGTTAATTTTGTGTGTGGATTTTTGTGTGCGGATTTTATGTGTGGATTTGGGTGTGTTAATTTTATGTGTGGATTTTTGTGTGTGGATTTGAGTGTGTTAATTTTGTGTGTGGATTTTTGTGTGCGGATTTTATGTGTGGATTTTATGTGTGGATTTTTGTGTGTGGATTTGGGTGTGTGGATTTTATGTGTGAATTTGGGCGTGTGAATTTGGGTGTGTGGATTTTTGTGTGTGAATTTGGGTGTGTGAATTTGGGTGTGTGGATTTGGGTGTGTGGATTTTTGTGTGCCGATTTTATGTGTGGATTTTTGTGTGTGAATTTGGGTGTGTGAATTTGGGTGTGTGGATTTGGGTGTGTTAATTTTGTGTGTGGATTTTTGTGTGTGGATTTTTGTGTGCCGATTTTATGTGTGGATTTGGGTGTGTTAATTTTGTGTGTGGATTTTTGTGTGCGGATTTTGTGTGTGGATTTTTGTGTGTGGATTTTTGTGTGTGGATTTTATGTGTGGATTTTATGTGTGGATTTTTGTGTGTGGATTTTGTGTGCGGATTTTTGTGTATGGATTTCTCCATGGATCTTTTGCAGATTCCCCTATAGATTTTATGCATGGATTTGCGCGCGTAGATTCGAATATTAACGCGTGTATAAGTTTCCCTACATCACTCTGTACGTGTAAATTCCTTTGTGTGCTTGCACTCAACCACTCTGTGTGTGTGGCTTTCTTTTGCAGCGGTTACACACACCATGGAGGAAGCAACAATGAAATCACAATTTCAGGCATTGCTCCTTCGTTTGAGGCTGGAGATACGGTAGGTGTAGGCTGGAATCTGAAGAAAGGCACAGTTTTCTTCACCATAAACGGAAAGCTAGTCGAAGCAGAACGTGTAGATTCAGCAAATGTAAGCTTATCTATGATCGAGGAGTTTCGTCAGTGTGTAAGCTTGATAGACCCCAAAGATATAGCGAAAAGTCGCTTACAATCTGTCTCCGTCTTTGAGAGTGTGCGAGGGCGATATCTTCCAGTTTTGTGGGTAGTTGGTGAAGGAGATGTCTCAGTGAAAGCTAATTTTGGCAGGAAAAACTTTGAATTTGACATAAAACTGCTTTATGACGAGCCTCGCCAGGAGTTTTCACAAGCAGGTGGGTGTCTATGTGGCGTCGGGTCTTGGATGGTGGGTTGAGTGAGTTTTTTATGTGTGTGTGGATGTGAATTTTGTGTGTGAGGTTGTGCTTAATTTTTGTTGGTTCCTAGGTGTACTTTTTCCTTTTTTTATCCTATATATCCCTATTTCTAGCTCTGTAGGCTGTTTGTGTGTATTTTGAGCTTACGCTTTATGCAGGATACTCGCTGTGCACTGCTCTGTGGGCAGTCTTCGCAGCAGTAGGCTGTGTGTATCACTTATATCTTCAAGGAGCATTAATACAGGACTTTTCCAATTTCTTTGATGGAATGGTGTGTTGCTATTGAGCAATCAAAATGATGTGTCTTGAATGCTTCAATGGCTGCATACTTCTGTTTGTGTGTTTCATTCGAAAAGGGTTCGCCAAGATTTCCTAGTAAATGCGGTTAAAATAGGCGTTTTTTGTGGGAATTTTCCTGTTTTCTGTTTCTACCTCATCCTTTTATCTCCTTTGTATGCTTTAGCTGCTTCTTTCTCCCATTTGTTCATTCTTCTCTGCCTCTTCTTCCTCTCCTTTTTCTGTTTCCTCCTCCTGTCTTCATCTTCATCACTTTCTCCGAATTTCCCCATCTTTGGCTACTCCTGCTGTAGCTCCTCCTTTGTTTTAGCTTTCTCCCTTTCAAAAGTCAAGGAACTCTCAAACAAGAAAACTTACTCTCTGTTTCCAAGCCATACACAAAGACACTCAAGCACTCCCATACTCATAAACTTGCAAACACCCTTACTCACTGGTGCTCACTCTCACAGTAACACAGTCACACGCTCATACTCATACTCTCATTCTCACACCCACACTCACGCACTCGCATGCACATACCCACACTCTCTCAATATCTCACTCATGCGCTTCTACCCATGTGTGTGTTAATTTTTTTTTTGTATTACATACTATAGCTTCTCCCTCGCTATTTAACGATGCTTCTGGTCCTTCAACCTTCGGCCCAGATGGCCTTAAATTGAGTGAAATTGAGATTAAACGTTGGACGCTGGCGGAAGATCTGCATGAAGTGATGGGTGGAGGGCTGTTCCCAATGAGTCTCTGTGTGCTAGCCCTGGAAAGGAGTGGAGATAACATAGAAGCAGCAGCAGATTGGCTGGTTGAGCGTGGATTTGACATGCTGGAGCGAATGCAGGATATCTTCCTTGATCAGCAGGAAGAGATGGAGAAACGTCTACTGATGTCTGAGCAAGAGATTAGGGGGGCTGAAGATGAGTCTCTCAACGAAAGCTTATCGCGAAGCATACGCTTCAACGAATCAGCAAATGATCAGCAGAGAAACGAGGTAGCAAACGTTGCAGATTTCCCAGCTTCATCACTCCATCCACCACCACTAGATTCAGAAGGGGGGAGAGTTTCGAACTCGAGAAATGCGGCATCTGGCGTGTTAGCTTCTCAAGGGAATGCTGCACCCAGTGGCAGCCACTCTCTCTCTATAAAGGCTTCAGTGATTCCTCCATCTGACTCTTTAAACGATCGATATGTGCTGCCAGAGTACTACCTACCGGATAGCAGTGTGGGATTTTCTGCAGGTCCCGCGTTCGATTACCTCTCAGCGCTTTCTGAAGAAGCTCATAGGCGGATGGAAGAGCAGGCTGTGGTTCCTCAGAATCCTAGTGGAGGCAAAAACCGTGGAAGCACTAGAGATGCCGACGGCGCTATGAACCTTCAAAGCTCCCCTACTCATCTCCCAGCACCATCTTCAGATACTGAAGCATTTGGAAGGAGAGCCTCTATGCTTCGCTGCACGGAAGATGTTTCAGATGACTTGGCATTGAGAAGGTTAGGGTTGCCGATATCGAGTGAAGCAGGAGCTGGAGGGGGTGCTACTGGGGCAGCATCAAATTCGCACACAACAGCAACTATGAACATGAGGGGTGGCTCTGATGCTTGGAATCGGGGGGGGCAGCAGCACACTGCCCAAAGAGGTGATGCAGCTTCAGGGCTGGCTGATGGAGCTGCCGGAAATCGAGCTGAAGCTGGGAATAGGGCGGCAAACTTTGCCGTAGAGGGAGAAACAATGTATGTAAATGATGGAAACGTTGATCTCCTGCCTTCGGAGGTTACTCTAGGCTCAATGCTTCAGATCCACCCGGATATCGTGTCGATGGTAGGAGATTCGTTGATGCTCTCCAAGCCTAATGTATGCAGGACGATTGGAACTCCTGCTCAAGTAGTTACTACCTGGAATGTTGAAGTATGTTCCTATCTTCATCCTGATAGCAGCACAACCTGGTCAGTTCCCCCCTCTATCTCAGGTATAGCTGCCAAGGCAACTTCGCACGCTCTCCGTGGTGTTAGTAGCTTTCCTGAGGCAGAGCAGAAGGAATCCTATGAAAAGGAGGAATTCCCTGAAGAGGAAGAGGAATCAGCTGAGTCTTTCGCGTACGAAGATAAGAACTCCGAGACTAATACTCGCTTCTCTCCCCCAATCTTCGATGATGCAGGCCCTAGCTTCATTACTAATCCTATAGGAAGAGATGGTAGGTGTGATATACTGGAGCTGAAGCGTTTGGCTGGCAAATATGGGTATGTTTGGGAGCTAGATAGCACTGTATACATCGCATGCAGTGTAGTGCTAGAGATATGGGATGAAGAGCTATCATTAAGGAGGCTAGTACGACTTCCTTTATATCTTCTAAGACCCCCTTCAAACATCCTCATGAATCCAATCCGTAGGCTACTAACTGAGTCTAACATCATTCAAGGTGGTGATGCTGGGTTGCCACAGCTAGTCGGCTTATTGGAGGAATCAGAGGCTATGGTTTCGGTTTTGCAGGTTAGGCACACAGTGTTATGGATCATCCACAAGTCGGAGCCAAATGAGCTGAATCTCTCGCATATGATGCCTTTTGAAAAACTCCTGCTCTTGCTTAAGCTAGCATATGCTGAGCTAGGCCCTACGATAGCTGGGGGATGCATGGAGAGCAGCGATCAACTTGCCGAATTCGCTTCTCGTTCGGTGCTGGGAAGAGAAATTCGACAGGTTTCGAGGCCTCAATCGACTGTAGACGCTAATGATTGGAAGAAAAACGCCGATGAAACCTCTTCCTCCTCATCTTCTTTGCTGCAGTCTTTACTTCATCATCTAGAACGTCTAATGGAGCGAAATGACTTGAAGATCGTGTCTTCTTTAGTTGAAGAGTGTAAGGAACACGTCATCAATGGGTTTGCCTTCTCTCTACCTACTGATGTGAGAGAGAGCGAGCATCCTTATGCTTCGAACAGAGACTTTAGGACTCGCATAAGCATTCCAAACTGCAAGAAGCTTTTGGCTGTGTTTGATGCCAAGTGTGATGTAGTGAGTGATCAGATAACTACAGTTTCAATCTGTTTGGATGATAGGTTTGAGATGGAAGTGTACTCTAGTCGGCCAAAGAAGAACTCAAATGGTTAGAGAGGGGCTGGAGAGGGGTGGAGAGGGGGGGTTGGTTGAATTTGTCTCTCAGTAGGGGGGCGGTTGGAGTTGTCGCTAAGTAGAGAAGGCTGGAAGCCTACTTATAAGTAAGATGCTAAAGTGGCAGAAAGAAAAATTAAGCCACACACACGGAGAACGCTTTCTTGTTTGAGTTTCCTTTAGTGTAAATTAGAAGCAAAAAAGAAATTTTCGTGTGTGTGTGTGTGTGTGTGTGTAAACCTCATGCTACTAGTAGCCTAAAGTGGTAAAAAAACTGCAGAAAAAGCGACCTAGCTTGTGCACACGCGAGAATCTGCATACTTTAGCACATCTCGTAGGCTGATCTACGGCAAAACCTTGGAGAAAGTTGTGGAATAGACCCATTTCTTTGATGATACTTATATCTTCTGTTTATATACAGTGAAGATGCTTATCTACGGGGTTTTTGAGCTTTTGAATGCTCTAATCTGCTCGCTTTTGTTAGTATGAATACTTAGTTACTCACTTTTCCTCTTTTAGCTGCTTGTTACGCTTTTTGCTGCTTCATTTGCTAGTGTTTGCAACATATAGAGTTTCCCATGTGATTACAAGCAAAATCATAGTTTTTACCTTAAAGTTTGCTGTGAAAAACAGTGTGCGTGGCGCTTTAAGTATACTTTTTGTTATGTATGTGTTTGTGTTCTTTTAGAGGAAGCTCTATATATGTGTACCTTGCTTCTAGGGCTTAAAAGAATTATATATATGTCTGTGTGTGTTTGCAGTGAGTGCCTCATTTGCCAAGCAGATGGTTACTATCGATAGCAGTACCTGCTATCTTCGCTTTGTGAGCTCCAACAACTCGGATAAGTGGGGCTTTAAGGTTACCTTCTACCCCATAGACTATAGGCTGAGCGATCTGCAGGCGATCAACAAGGGTAGCATACTGTTTGCAGCTGATCTGCTTCGTATTATAACGAAGGTTGTAGCTCCTCGCTTACAGCTTGGTGAGGAAATCTGTAGCACAGTGTGATTGTTAAATTATAGGCATTTTTTGTATGTCTGTGTGTGTGTGTGTGTGTGTCTGTAGTTTATTTTATATGTATGTGATGTGGCGTGTGTGCAGTGTTTTTTTTCTGTGTATACTTTGTGTGTATGTGGTGGGTACTTTGTGTGTGTGCTGTTATTATGCTTGCATGTAATAGCGATGAATATGATTGTCTAAAGATTATAAGTTTTCCGCCCAGTGATGTTCTATACAACTTATCAAAGCAGATTTTGTAGATTATTCTGAGCCTACATGCCTTTCATTAGTGTACGTACGCCTTATAAGTTAATAAGTGCGTTTTATCTTCACCTCCTGCGTGTGTATCTCCACTCCTTGCATATGATTCTACATCATCACACACAGATTTTACGGCTTTTTCATCGTTCAGGAATTCTACCGGAGTATGTGGAGTTGCTTCTACGTTATTGTGTATCCTCCCCAGCTAGTCAGTTCTCAGCTACTCATCTGCTAGTTCAGGTTATTGGGCAGCTGCAGCAATGCTTACTTTCTACTTCAAATCTTCAAAAGTATCCGACATCTCCTAATGCTTCTTATAATCTACGAAGCTTAGCTAGTTACCCACAGGAATCTCAGATTATGAGTGCCACTGCTGATTATACTTCTCTAACTTTATTCGAGCTGAAATCCAACTTGCTGAGGTATGAGAATGTATGTACACTTAATTTGCACACAGACTCTTGAGTTTTCATTATTAGTCTCTTGTGGGTAAGTGTGTGTGCCACTCCTTATGTGTGTCTATGCTTTTGTGTGTCTCTGCTTGTGCGTGTTTTGGTTTTTCATCTCTCTTGTTTTCCTAGCGTTTTACTCTCCCCACCCTCCCACCCCTGTACCACCCCTCCCCGCCTTTTCAGTCCTTCAAGTTGGAATCTCCTCAACTTTTGCCGGAGATTGACGAATCTTCTCTTCAACAAGCTTTTCAATCAGTTTGAGTTCTTTTCTTCTTGTGGATTTGCGGGATCTGCTCGCTTCATCTTCAGTGTAGGCTTGATAGACTCCCTCAGTAATGAGAGAAACCCAGTGAATACGAGATCTCAAGCGAGAGGTACTTCTTCTGGCTCTCGAGCTTCATTCTTAGGAGACTTGAACTTCCTTCATCTTCTGGTAGATCTCCAGTGTTCAGCTCAAGAGACTGCTCGTCTGTGGAACTTTGACTGGACATACTCGAAACAGCTGCGAAACTATGTAGCGACCAAGTTAGCTCAGCCTATATATGAGGAAGAAATGCCCAATACACACACCCCTACAGATGTACTTTCCTTGGTGTATGATACATCTTTTTGCCTTCTTTCACATCAGCAGCAGCTAGTGTCTAAAGGCTGGGACTACCGGAAGATTGAAGTCCATCAGAAAGTTCACTTGAAGACGCTGCCAAGGCCTCTACTGCAGCAAGATGAAGCTGTAGCTGAGCTATACATCCTGCCATTTTTCTACAACCAATTCACTCCATCGATATACTGGGAGTTACCCGATCATTACAAGGATCCTCTTCAGCATTGGATCAACGACAGCAGTGTTTGTGCGTTGGAACGCGCAGCCGGAGATAAAGGAGACTATGATGATGGAATGATGGGAATAGCATCTTTTTTTGTGGGCTTTAGGGAAGAATTTGGTGGGAAAAACGAGTGTATGTACAATAAAAGCCCCTATGCTTCAGATTTAGCTACTAAAGCTGCTTATCTGCAGGAGAAAAGCAGCTTTTCTGATGCTTTCTACAATCTCATGAGTTTGAAAAGTCTCTGGGCCGTAAACAAATGCCGAGATCTGTGGTTGCTGCACTACTGGAGATACTTTTATGATGAAGTTACGTCTGGTA
The DNA here is from genome assembly GCA_015657535.1 of Nephromyces sp. MM_2019. Classification (NCBI taxonomy): domain Eukaryota; phylum Apicomplexa; class Aconoidasida; order Nephromycida; genus Nephromyces; species Nephromyces sp. MM_2019. The sequence goes on from JADHZB010001642.1 coordinate 17,785, forward strand.
GACGGCAGATTTTCGGTGTTTCTCTACCGTATCTCGTAGAGTACTTGCGTTTGAAGCTGGTTATTATAAAGGCTCAGCTTGCAGATATGGATGTGACTTCTCTGTTGAAGAAAGCCGTCTCAGAAGCTGGAGGCTCAATGCTGATGCTTCCTAGCGATAGAACTTCATGGATAAGACTCTTGAATCCAGAGCAAGAGAAGGCAGCCTCTGCCACCTCCGGAGAGAAGGGAGACGCAGGAAAGGCTATTACCTCCTCAAATCGTGAGGATTCCACGGTTTCTGGGAAGGAAAAGAAGTCCAACAGTAGGTTTAACACACCAGATACTAAAGTTAGTGGAAAATGCGATTATGGTAAGGATGGCGTTGATACTAGCAAGATGATGAATCAGAAGTTTCTTCCAGTTGATGGCGTTTTGAAGGTTTCTTGCTGTGTGATTCGAGCTTCTACCGACGAGGTCTTATACTCCGACTATCAAGAGTTTGCTCCGGGATCTAACATCTTCATTGCTTGCTTTCCGCCCTCTTGGCTGCTCCGAGTGCAACTTTTGTGGGATTTTTTGAATGCGTTACGCGATTCAAAGTCTTCAATCAGCTCGTCTAACCCTCTGTTAGATGTATTTCTGGGTGGTGGAGAGCCTCCTTCTTTGAATAATGCTAGTTCAAGTTTTGAAGATGTTGGTGCTTCAGTTTTGAAGATTGGAGATGCAAGTGCTTCGTCAACAAGTGGCTTTCCTTCTCAAAGTACGGATATTTTAAGACTTTTGGAGAATCAGTATGCTCCAGAGTACTCCATTCCTCTTCATGGAAATGTTAGGAATGACTACTACGCAGCTTCCTCTATCCCTGATCATCTTCAAGAGATGCTCAAACCTCCATCAAGTGAAGAAGCAAGAGATGCACACATACTCAGGGTTGAGAGTAACAGTATTAGCTCTCCTTGGATCTCACCTGGGCCCCCTAGTGGCAATGGCTATCCACAAGTGAGTGCAGGTGCTGCAGAGCTACAAGTGTATGCTGCTACTGCTCCAATTCCCTCTATGCCCAGAGATCCACCCCTCACTCTGCTACCCGACTCACACACAGCATTGCTTAGGGAGTTCATACTAAGAAGCGTAGTAGAGACTGAGATACATCAAAACTACTGGCCTGTCTTTTCGGGAACGAGAAGATTGGAGGTCAGAGAGCCTCATTACACACATGGAAAGCCTCGGAAGAAGATGGCTGGAAGAGGTAGGAGAAGCGATTCGTTAGCTCCCCCGTCAAGCAGCCTTGCGACTACAATGCATGGTAGCAAGAACTCACCTGCAGAAGAAGGTGAAGAGGTAGAAATAGAAGAAGCAGAAGGTGGGGAAACAGAAGGCAATCCACACTTCCATCAAGAGAAACGAGCTTCTCATGGCCTGTATAACACGAGCGTTTCAGCTTCAGTAAGCTTGAGAGCTCCTTGTACAGTGATGTTTTGGCTGTTTATCGATGAAGATGATGCTGTTAATGCTACTGCAAAGGAGGCTTCTGTGGGAGTAGAGAAGTCAGGAGTTACTGATAAAGCTCGTGAAAGCTTTGCCGAAAGAAGAGGAAACGATTTAGATGATTATTACCCACTTCCTAGAGAAGTTCAAGGCATTCTATCTTCAGAAGCTGCTGCAGATGGAGGTTATTATGATAGGGCATCCGGGGAAAATGCGTTTTCCTCCTCTCCAGGAGCTGAAGATGAGCAGCCGCTGCTTACTTCTGGCTTAGCTCCGGATTTTCTGGCTGGTAGCAGCTTATCAACCGTTGGTGTATCTGCGGATAGTAGTAGGAGAGAGACTCATGAATCTGCTCAGTCTGCAGCAGCTGCAAGATTCGACACATACTCACGCAATAGACGATCCGATAGCGAGCAGCAGCGTGGAAGTGACGACGCACGGCAGCCTAGCAATAGGCGATCTGTGGGCTTAGTGCACTCCAAAGAAGGTAATCTACCTCTCTCGCAAGCCGGACGGGAAATGCCTCACGCAGACTTGTGTATTACCTCTTCAGATCCCTCTGATGGAGATGAAGATGCTGCTATAGCGATGGGATCATTAGGAGGGCAAGGTTTTCCTGGAGGGATATTGATCCCAGCAGACTTGATGCCCAATCAGATGCAGGGTAAGATCTTAGATAATGATGCTCTAGTCTCTAAGAAGATGAGGGAGTTGGGTTTGAATCTCTCTCCAGATGATGAGCTTACCAAGGGTTTGATGAGTGAATACGCTTTCTCTGAAGTTCACAGAGCCCTAGTGCCAGCTCCGTATCGACCTCGTCATCTTAGCTTAGATGAAGAATCTTGTAGAGCATCCTCATCACCACCTACTCGTGCTAATCGTTGCTTACCCCCTAGTCATTTGAGGCTTCTCTATGGCAGCAAAGGAGCTCCTTCCTCCGCGTGTGCGAGCGATGTTGTTGGAGGAGCTGCTGATAACTATTCTGGAGGTGATAATCGCTTCACTTCCAGCTACATGCACCCACACGAGAGAACTCCTGGATACGATGAAGAACAGCAAAGAAGGAGGATGGGCCAGCAACGCACAGATCTCACACCCACTGGTCATACCCCGCAGCATCATCTCACTCCACCTGGGAGTTTGAGCTTCACAAACACTGCAAATGCTAATAGTCCAGCGTATGATGGTGATCTTCTCTCTCATGGCAATAGCAGTAGAACGCGTGTCATCACCCCTCATGGGCAATCAGCAGCAGGAGGAGGAGATGGTGGAGAAGATTCTTGGACTGTATACTACACACACGGCCATCAGTGTACACAGCACAGCGAGAATCCTAGCAACTGCAATCAGCCTCAATATCACAATGTTTCTAATCTTCAACAGCTGGCGGATAGGGGTGGCAACACATACCAGGGGCCTCATTCCTTGGGCTTCATAACAACGAATACAACTCAGCAGTCATACCGTCTTCCAGAGCGAGAGAACACACACACCTCATCGCGCGTAAATTCACTGGTTTCAGCCAATGAAGCTTGCAGAATCCTACCCCGTGAGTACCCCCAAAGGCAGTTTGCGAGCATAACAAGGCTAGATCCTTCAGTAGTGTTTGAAGGGGGTCCAGAGTGTTTCTCCTATAGCTTTCGCAGCTCCTTCCCACACACAGAAACGCAGCAGAATCAGCTCTCAGCTGCATCTCAGGCGCGGCAGCTGCAGAGCACTGAACCAGCTCAGGCTGGACTCGTAGAGTTTGCTACTTCTAGAGCTATGGGGGGTGAAGATTTTGCTGTTTCGGAGTCACCACCCCCCCCTCCCCCTCCTCTATGTGATGCAGATTTTCCTCCACTTCCAGTTCGCTCCTCTGCAGCTACTAGTAGACAACTAGCCCTACGCGCAGCTTCTGCAGCTGTTAACTTCCCCCTTGTTCGTATCAGGCAGTTGTTTCGGCAAGGTGCTGCAATATCCTCAGAAAACGTCTACCTACACCCTCAGACAGGCTATGTAGAACCTGCTCTAGTCTTCATGCCAGGCGATGGCTCAGATCAGTCACAACAGCACCCAATGTACTTTCGCCACGTGGACTATGTCTTGAACAACTCTGCTCAACCAGGAATGATCAACCGTGAGGGAAGTTCTAGAGCCTCCGGGGGGGGTGTTGGTGTGAATGCTGATGGAGCTACAGCGGCTTCCCCCCCCCCAGCACTACAGCATACTGCGGAGCCTCTCAGTCTTTTCTTAATCCCTCCAACTCACGCCCCTCTGTGGCAAGAAAGAGGAATGCCTTCACAGGGAACTCTCCTGCAGGTGGTTTAGCCTCTTCTTCGGCTTCTTCATCACTAGCGTGGAAGCTAATTGGATTGAGAGGCTTAAACTATCTCACCCTATCTTTTTGGCTGACTCCTGCTGATCGACTGGCTGTGGTGATGTGCTCTCCTTACTCTGAAGAAGTCAATGTTTGGGCTCCCAGAAACTACGACACACACACAATAGAGCTACTCTCTAGTGTGTCGTTGAAGAAGCAGAGATGGACCCACGTTGGAGTTATTATAGAGTTTATGTCTGAGAACACTACCTCCAACCTAGTCATCTATATTGATGGTGTGTTGGCAGGCTCTTTGCCTTTACCTCAGTTCTATAACCTTTGCCCAGGCCCCCTACCCTTCATTCTAGCTCCTATCCCCCCCATCCTGAAGTCTGTCTTCCAATACAATGATAATGGAGCTAGCAGTGCCTGTAGGGTAGAGATGCTTCCAGCCTGTGGCTATATAGCTGATTGGCAGGTAGCTTATAGCTCTGATCCTTTCATAGTGAGGGGTGCAGCGACTCAGCGATTTGCTCAGAGAATGGCTGAGACTATGCTGCGTGAAGAAGAGGCAAAGAAGAAGGAGAGAAGAACTAGGGAGGGGGGTTCAAGCCTAAACGCTGGTGCATCATCTTTGTCTGATAATGAAAAGGGTGGAAAGTCTTCGCTCGGTTGGGGTGATGGGGAGGAGGCTCGAGGCTCCTCCTCTTTTGGGGAGACAGCCTGGGAGGATTCGAAGAAGGGTGTGGATAGTTCGTGGATAGACGCACACACACAGGGTAGGAGAGGTGGGGATGGGAGAGAGACAGAAGCTGTGAGGGACTCTGCGCGAGTGAGGGTAGATGAAGTGGAGGGGGTGAGGGGGGGAGTTGGGGTAGCTGAGGGGGAGACAGTGAGGGCGGGGGATGGAGAAGCTGGAGTTTCTCGGGCGGAGAGAGTTAGGGGTGTAGATGGACCACCCGGAGTAGCTGGGGGGGATGGAGAGAGTCTTGCAGGTGAAAGGAGACAGAGAGAAGCCTCAAATGAGGCTGCTGTAGGTGGCGGAAGTCGCCAGGATCTCTCTAATCCTCTAGACTCTAGGTGTTGGATTAGAAGGGTAGGAACTAGTGATGAGTGTCTGAGTATCTCTGAGGAAGCTCTGGAGAGCGGCTTAGCATTGAGTCGTTGGGAGGATGTTTCTGTGGTGAGTGTTGGGCAGAGGGATGAAACCTCAGAGAATGAAGGTATGGAGAAGGAATCAGCCCCTCAACAAGGTGTTTCAAATGAGGCTGATGGGAGAAACCCTCCAGAAATGAGTGAAAGAGCGGAAACGCTCTGGCGATCTCGGCCAAACTGGGATTTCTGGCCGTCTTTACGAGATAGTGTGTGTGCAAATGTCAATCGTATCGCTTGGGTGATCGAAGAGGTGAGTTGGGGGTTGGGTATGGGTGTGTGTTGATGTGTGTGTTGGGGGTGTATTGGTGTGTGTGTGTGTTTGGGTGTGCGTTTCTATGTGTGTATGTGTTACCATTTGCTAGCATTTTGAAATGTGCTTTTTGGTTCTGTATAGCTGTGTGCGTGTGTTTCTGCATGTGTGTATTGTCACTCTCCTTATATCTATCTTCATGATTTTCTCCCTTGTGTGCGTGTTGCTTCTTTTTGCTGTTTTTTTATGTGTTCATCGAGGTGCTTTCGTCTTAACGAAATGCACCAAGAAGTATGTTTTGGATATGAACAAGTAAGCTAAGCTGAGTTTATTAGCAAATGGGTGCATGTGGATACGCAAATACACACAAACCCACCGAGGCACACAAGTAAATGTCGAATTTCATTCGTGCATACACTCACGTTACCACTGTTGCACACACCATTGCGCCTCCACACCCCCTACCTCACTCCCACACACACACGCACTCCATAAAGATCTCCTAATCTTTTTTCAGGGCCGCTGGAAGCTGAAACTTCAACAACTAGACTGGTTACTCGATGTAGATACACTGCGATCAGTCGTTAACGGACTTGATGCGTTGGATGAAAACAGCAAGCAGCCTGGTATATACAGCTCCATGGATATCGATAGGCTGGAGTTCTCTAGATTTTCCCAGTCTGAAGACTTCCTTCTAAGGCATATGATATGCAATCGCCTAGCTAATGATGCTGATCTAGACGTTGCCTTCAGTCTCAATCGCTCATTCATTCAACTGATAGCCTCAACAGTGCACTGTGTTGATCTCTTCTCCTCTAACAACTCTGGAACTGAAGTAATGCGAAACAAGTTCAGGTAGTATATGCGTTGGGCATATTGCTAGCAGTGTATGTGCGTGAGTTGCTGTGGTGTTAGTGTCATGAGTGCGTTGTGTGTATGTATGTGTGTGTATGTTTTTTTTATAGTAATATGTTATTTGAGAGATACACCATCTCTCTGTATATGTATGTGATAATATTCTTTCTTTCTTTCTTTCTCTGTGTGTGTGTGTGTGTTTGCTTCTTTGCATAACACCCAGCTCGCTATCTCTCCCTTGCTCTTACTCTGTCACTCTTACTCTCTGTCTCGGGCTTCCCTCTGTGCGTTTGTGTGTGCTACTCTGTTTGTGACAATTTTTCCCCTATATATCGCCCTGTTAACCCTCTCTTTTTCAAGGTGCCTGCTGCCTTATGGCTTCAAGCGATGGCTCTTCAACTCCTGTCTCTCAATGACTGAAGACCCCAAGGGTGATGGTAGGTTAAGGGTGAGTATTAACAGACCTAGAGCACTTAGATCTTTCGAGAAAGGGCAAGATCCTGATGGCTTAAAGTCAGTGTTTGGCCAGATGTATCAGAAGATCAACTTTATTGATTCTAGGCGTTTAAGAGCACACATTAGGCCCTGGTATATACTCTATGAAGGAGAGGGTGGAACTGATGCTGGTGGGCTTTTCAGAGACTCTCTAACCCACCTCTGCCATGAGATTCAATCTTCAAGGCTTCAGCTCTTTATACCTTGCCCGAACTCTCAGGGGTTTGGAGAGAACCGGGTAGGTGTGTGGGGAATATTTTCTTTTGCGTGTTGGTGCATATGTGTGTGCTATCACGTGTGCCAGTGAATGTGTGTACTGTCATGGGTGTCTGTGTGCTATCACGTGTGTATATGCATTTGCGTGCTCTCATGTCTGCGTAATCTTGTGTGTGTTCTTTTCCCTTTTTTATTCTGAGGTTCTTTTCTTTGTGAAGTGTATATACACATCCTTTTTCATGCTCGCTTTCTCTTCAAAGCATCTAACACACAACATCTTGAGTGTACGTACAGGATAATTGGATTCCTAACATGAGTGCTTCGTCTGCGCTTGATATATCAATGTTTGTGTTTATCGGGAAGCTGATGGGAACTGCTATACGTGGAGGCCACTGCTTATCTCTAGACTTTCCTTCGTGTGTGTGGAAGTATCTGGTGCAAGAAACTGTGGAAGAAAAAGATCTGGAGGCGATTGATGCTCTGTGTGTGCAGTTGTTACAGAAGGTAGGAAGCTTTGTGTGTGCGTGGGTGGTGTCTATTGCTTACTGCGAAGGCTTTCGGGAGGTTGTGTCCTTGAAATGTGTGCTAATGAAATTTTGAATGAGTTTATGCGAGTTGTTGCTGTATATCCGCTGAAGAGCCATCTTCATTGTTAGCTTCATGGGCGGGTGAGTATAGAAGCGGAGATGCTAGTGATGGGGAGAGAGGTATATTTGTGTGTGTGTGTGTGCGTGTGTGGGTTTGTCTGTGTGTGTGTGTGCTTGTATGGGTGTGGGTGTATACATTGCAGGATGTGTTTACAGGGTAGAAATGTAGGGAGAGATATATATGTTTTCTTGTTTGCGTGTTTGTGTATATCTACATTATAAAGTGTGTGTTTGGCGTTTACAATGAAACGTATGATTGTCTGCTTATATATCCCTTTGTGTGTGTTACTAACACAAGTCTCCATACAAATAGACGTGTGTGTGTGTGTGTTTTTTTTTTCTAATTTTGGCTAGATGATGCTACTGGAGAATGAAGGCGTAACTCGAGAGACTTTCCAAGAGTATTTCCCTCTTTATTGGACTACTACGACTTCAGATGGTAGAGTAGTAGATTTGAAAGAGAATGGATCTTCTTTGCTAGTATCATGGGATGAGCGAGAGAAGTATCATAAAGCTACAGTAGACTATAGGATACATGAATTCGACACACAGGTGAGCGTGTGAGTATATACTTCAAGTGAAGCTAGGTTAAGCTTTTGTGTGTGCTGAAGTGAATTCTGTTTTGCAGGAGGTTTATACGATCCAATTGAGTAGTTTAGGGGCTGGAATAGGCAAGATTGTGTGTAGATATATGTGAGGATAGTCAGTGTTTTTGTTGTGTGTGTTTCGGGTGGATGTGATGTTCTGGTTGTATATGTGTGTGGGTTGGGTGTGGTGTATTGGTTTTATGTGTTTGTATGTGGGGGATATGTGATGTGTTGGTTTTATGTGTGGGTATGGGGTTGGGGTGGTGTGTTTATTGTGTGTGTGTGGGTATATGAGAATGTTTTATGTTTAAAACGAAGCTACTTAGACTGTATATTACGTTTAGATGTTATGCAGTGGATATATTGAAACAAAGCTATCCTGTGGGGACACACACAAGACAGTAGTTAAATACAGTTGGTAGGCAAACACACACGAAATTTCTTATGGAGTGAAATTCATTCAGTACACACATCTGAGAATACGCACTGGCACAACTTTTTATCTGTCCTTTTATAGCTGATTTCTCTTTCTTCAAGCTACATTTATTGCTAACACACACACACACATACCCACATGGCTAGCTTTTGTTGGTTTAATATTATTTTGCAAGTTTTTTCCTTCACCTAAAACGAAAGAAAATCCTTGGATTTAGTGGAATTTACAATCTTCAGCATCATCTTCGTCCTGATCTTCCTTCGCATCGTCTTCGTCCTGATCTTCATCATCTTCTCCATCTTCATCTTCATCATATTCTTCATCATCTTCTTCTTCTTCTTCATCATCACCTTTATCTTCTCTCTCTTTTTAGCTTTCTGCTATTCGCCGAGGGTTAGGAACTATCATACCTTTAGAGCCTTTGAGACTGTTTACTGCGAAGCAGATTGAGTATATGATCTGTGGCTCTGCTGAAGTGGATATAGGGCTACTGAGGGCACACACCCACTATAACGGCTTCACTGTGAGTTCCTCTTTCTTGGTGTGCTGTGCTTGCAAGAATTTTCGTATGGGTAGTGTTTGTGTGCATGTGTGTCTGTTTGCATGATTGTTTTTCTCCATTGCCCTTGTATGTGTTACATCACGTGTCTACTTTGCTCTCTTCCCCTTGTGTGTGCGTGTGTATGTGTTTGTCACATTCTAAATATCTAATCGACTCTCTTCTACTGGCGTTTATGTGTGTGTGCGTCTCCTGGTTTTTTTTATTCTAAACCTCAACTTCGCATTCTACCCCTATTGTGTTTGGGACTGTTTATCTGTATGCCTATGTGTGTGTCCCTGACTGTGTGCGTCCCTGACTGTGTGTCTCTGTGTATGTCCCTGACTGTGTGTGTCCCTGACTGTGTGTGTCCCTGACTGTGTGTCTCTGACTGTGTGCGTCCCTGACTGTGTGTCCCTGTGTATGTCCCTGACTGTGTATGTCCCTGACTGTGTGTCCATTACTGTGTGTCTCTGACTGTGTGTCTCTGACTGTGTGTCCCTGACTGTATGTCCCTGACTGTATGTCCCTGACTGTATGTCCCTGACTGTATGTCTCTGACTGTGTGTCCCTGACTGTGTGTCTCTGACTGTGTGTCTCTGACTGTGTGTATATACCTATATCCCCCCTTAAACCCCCTCTTCCATCTTTATCTTCAGGCAAATGATGAAGTAATTCAGTGGTTTTGGGAGGTTTTGGAGTCGTTTAATCTTCGAGAAAAGCAGCTTTTCTTGAGGTTTGTGTGGGGACGCTCTCGTCTTCCTCCTGCAACTTCTGTGTGGGAGCAGCAGATGGAAGTCGTGAAGATGCACGTCCGGCTGAGATCGTGGCGTGGCCTTAATCTCTTCAGACAGGGGGATCTTCCTGGCTCAGCAAACGCAGGCAATTCATCAGTCGTAGGAACAAATCCAGAGCAGTCAGAGGTTGCCCATCATGAAGCAGTGCAGCCTAATGTGATGGTGGGAGTGAATGATGTTGGTAGCCCTGAGATGAAGCCAGAAGACTACGTTTTACCAACTTCACACACATGCTTTTTCCAGGTGTGTGGGGGGGGTAAATGTGGGTGCTTGCATGAGGGGGGGTGGGAGGTGCGTGGAGGTAGGTGTTTGAAGGGGGGTGGAGATGGGAGTACATGTGTCATTGGGTGTGTGTGTGTGTCTTTTTTATAAGATTTCTGCACCCAATGGCTATTCCATGTAGCCTGTATGTGCTCTCCCAAATTTCTCTATGGAGTATCTCCTGTTTTATTTGTGTAGAATGCTAATGAAAACTGATGGAGAGCTAAAGGATAAGCTTCAAACTTTGCTAGAATGCTAGTGCATATGCGAAGCCTGAAGCTGCTTTTGTGTATATGGGAATCCACTCTAGTTTATCCAGACACTCTTTCATACTATGTTTGTAAGCCTGAAGATATCTCTTTTTGTGTGTGTGTGTGTGTGTGTGAACCATCTCTTCTTTCTCCAAACACTTTTCCATGGCGCTCAGCACACGCTCTCCCTCAATAAATGAAACACGAAAAAAATGTGCTCTTCATACAGCACTCATTGCATCCTCTTTGAAGATGCAAAATCAGGCTTTTTTTGTGCTTATAATCTTTAGTCATCTTGAAGAAATCGCAGTTTTTTTTGCAGATTCCATCTTTTTTCACATTTTTTTTGTTTCTTCATCATATTCTCCTCTTCATCACAATTTCCTCTTTTTTTGATGTCTAGGTCGAACTTCCCGTTTATTCTAGCAAAGCTCTCTTGAAGAAGAAGCTTTTGTATGCAATAACTGAGGGAATTGCAATTGATGCAGATCATAACGCAGAGAATGTAAACTGGGAGCAAGTATAAGCTTTAAGTAAAGCCGACGGTTGTTTGAGTAAATTTATGGTTTTAAACTATCGAAAAGTTCATGTGTGTGCGCGATTTTATGGGATAATTGCTGAATTTTTTGTGTGTGCAAGTTTATCAGGTGATTGCTTAGTGTGTACATATTTACTTATATGCACACATTGCTTAGCGCGTGTGTGTCTGTTGGTTCCTCAAGGCGTATAGCTCCCTCCAATTCTCTATCCCATTGCTTTCTTGTTTGTATCTTTTTCCTTCTCTAGGCGGCATCTCAAAGAATTTGTGATGAATGTATGATACCTTTTATATCAGTCTTTCCTTCAATCTATGCTTATCTCCTGCACAATCGCCTTCACATCCACCTGCACTATCTATTTCGCTATTTTTTTTTACGCTCACCTGCACCACTACCTGTACAATAACTTTCCAAATGCATGTGTATTCGACTTCTTCCATTTTCCCACCGAAATCCCCCAGAATTCTAGCTTCTAAACTTCGCACGCACACAACTTTCCCTCCCCCTTCAGCTCTACTTCATCTTCAAGAAATTGCTGTCGTACTCGTTCATTTCTTAGCATCAGAATCATTACTCAAGAGGATCCTCAATCTGATGATGTAATGACATTCCGCTTGAAGCTGATTAGCTTCGTGATGTACTACTACTTTACTGAATCCGTGTGTGCGTGTGTGTGTGTGTGTGTGTGTTTTTTTTTTTTTTTTTCTACGTGTCGACATTGAAATTTGTATTTCTTCCTGCACTCTGTTTAAAAAGTATCTGCTTCATTTGCGTTGAAATTTCTTCTTTAAGTTTATTAAATTTCCAAAGAAGGAAAGTTTCTGTTTCATTTAGATGAAAAATGCAACGCTAAATCTGTATTTCTCATTTTACGAGTTTTTTTGATGTTTTGGAAGAAGAAAACAGCGAAAAGCTGGAAAAAACTGCGAATTTTATGCTCAATAACTGATGAAAGCAGCTTGGGGAAGATTCGGTGTTTGTGTGTGTTTTTATTTCCCTTTTGTGCGTGGCTTTAGTGGATTCTGTGGGAGTTTTGGTAGATTGTGTGTGGGAGATTTGGTATTTCCGGAGTGTATATGGGAGGGTTGGTAGATTGCGCTTGTGTGATGTGTGTGTGGGAGATTTGGTGGATTTTGAGTATATATGGGAAGTGTGGTGGATTGTGTGTGTGATATCTTCAGTTACACGGTGTGTGTTATTGCCCTTTGGCAGCGCACATCCAGTCGAGCCCTAGAATTTTGTGTGAGTTTGCTGCGTTTTCACTGCCTCTCCTCTTCATTTGGCTGAGGAATCACACACACTGTAGAAACCCAAAAAATAGCAGATTACGAGATGAGGCAGAGGGCTTAGTGAGAACTCTACAAGGGGGGGTATGTCATCTGAAAGCCACTCATTAGAGCCTATCAAAGGCTGGTAGAAGATTTTATACGGCTTTAATATACGCGCACACACAAGATAAATTAGTAGCTGCTATGCTACTGTGTAATAAATAGCGTCTAGGCTGTAGTATATAAGCGAGCGAAGGACCCCTAACACGGGTCATATTTTCCTTGCAGAAGTTTCTTTCTTCGCACACACTGCTTCCTGGCTAAAGCTCTTAAAGCAGATTTTTCGCCCTTAAGTATGTCAACACACGCACATGCTCTTATAGAGCAACGAGGGATTCAATAAGCACACATTCTTATAGATAAGCCAGGCAGTCCCGTGTGGTCCTTATCGCACGCGAGCCAGGCAAGCCTGGGAAGGATTCGTCACACATGCACAGATAAACAGTAAAAAGGATACACCGACACAAAATTCCACACACAAATACCATCCGTACATACACGCACACTTGCGCAGATCTGAATCCCTTTATTTCAATGAAGCGGAAGTTTTTCTCGTCTAGAAAAAAGTGGGTATCCATCCAGGGCATCCACGAAAGCAATACACACACACAGCCAACATAACATTGAGGCGTGCATACTCTCATTATAAGTATCTATACGCTCAAACATAAAGATACACACAAAAATACACAGACATACACCCACACACACACAAATACACACACACACAAATACACACACACACACATACACACACACACAAATACACAAAAATACACACACCCCCACACACTGAGTATTAACCTCGGAGAATTCCTATCATTGGAAGCATTCACATGTAGAATACCCAATTTGAAGCTAATTAAGAGTGTCATTAAACCTTATTTTATAGGAAGAAGGGAAGTTCTCATACATTTTCGCATAAAGAAGAATCCTACTCACCTTTCGTACATACCTACACTCTTAATTTCAAAATTCTGATCGAATCTTCCTCTTCTTCTCGATAAAATATCGGTTTTTTGATGAATTTTTATCGAATCTTCTTGACAGATTATCTGTTTTACACCACATTTCTACTAATTCCCGCTGTACTTAGACACCGAGAATGCTCTGGTGACTTCGTGTATGTGTGCGTGCTACTTACTCACGCTTGAGCTATTTACTGATCATGGACTTGTAGCAGCGTGTCGAAATGTTCATTACTCTGCTGAGTAAATTGGATAGCAAGCACACACACCAACTTACAGCCTTCACAGAGTTGCTCATGAGAGTTAAATGGTGTTTATACGTTAAAAATATTCGAAATGCACTTGGATCATCAGCAAATCAGCTCTAAGCATAATGAAGCATATGCACACACAAACGTACGCATAAACACAAAGACTCAAAAAAAAGATAGAAGATACACACACGCACATACGAAGGTATACACACACACACACGCAAATATGCAAAGATATACACACACA
>JADHZB010001643.1:0-65878 GCA_015657535.1 Nephromyces sp. MM_2019
CCCCCGGGAAAATGATGCATTTTTCACTTCTTCGAGAGCAGCATAATCTGATCATAGGCATGAGCTGTAATTTGCAGAGAATGGCTTGCTTTAGTATCATTCAACAGGATCATGGCGTATCAGAAGAAACGTCAAATCATGCAGAACCTATTTTCTTGAGAAAACAGTCTGATACTTTATTAATTTGATGCTGTGTATGTGTGTGTGCGCTTTAGAAGGCTTTCTTGCTACTTCTTGGCTCTTTCAACATTATTGCTGCCTATAAATGATGCATGATTTGGTGCGTTGGTGTATAGATGGATACGCCCGGGGCAGGATGAATATTTATGTGTGTGGCAGTTTTAGAGGAAGGAAGTAGCTGGTGTGGTAGTGAGTATTTTTTTTGGTGTGTTGGTGTGTGGTGGTGTGTCTTTGTGTGTGTTGGTGTGTGTGCTGGTGTTTATATTGGTATGCGGTGTACGTCTGACTGTGTGCAGATTCATGCGTTCGTCTTCAACTACATTGGGGTTAACCCCTTAATGCACTACGTTTTCGAGGCATTAGTAATTCAAATAAGCGAAATTTTGCTGTATTGTGTGCGAGTTTTTGCTGCGACTACGTGCTAGCTGCTAGAGCCACGCGCACACGCAGTGTTGTGGAGGAATCCTGCTTTGAGGGTGAAGTAGAAACGTACACACACGCTTGGTATTGCCATAGTTTCTGTTTCATGCTTTGGGTAGTGAAGCACACACGCGCGGTGTTTTTATCGCTATAGGATCACGGTTACGTTTTTAGGAGCAAATCACACACACCCACATCGCATTGCTATACAACCGCTTTCGCACTTTTAGCAGCAAGTCAAACACACGCACCACATTGCTATAGGATCACAGGCACACACCACAGACAATCACGCGATCTTCGCAAAGCGTCCCCCACAGGCTCTTGAACTCTCAAAGCAAACGCAAGCCCCCTAACACACATGCAGCCTCTTCATCTTCAGATTCTTTGAGCACTCAAAGTGAAACCCAGACTAGTTCTTTCTGTAGGAGTTTCTAGTTTTTGCCTAAGTTTGTGTGCGTAGCATTGAATGGCTGCTGTGAATCTGTCTAATGACTATTTACATTGTGTGTTCGCCTTTGTTTTAGATGCAAGGGGCTGTGTTTTGTGTGTGCGCTTTTTGCGTACCTTTGAACACACACACCGGGTTGTAGTAGTAATCGAGATAAGGCTAACGAGGGGGCTAATTGGGGGTGCATCATGGGCCCAGATGCACCCAAAGTTGTGTGTGTAAGCTGGTGCACAGCTATAAGGCTGATGAGAGCTAGCTCCTTGGTTGAGTGTGGTGCTTACCTCGTGTATGTATGTGGGTTGTGCACACGATGGGGCGTCTTTAATTGTTTCGCAATGGCGAGTGCCGTGTGTGAGCAGCGTGAGTATCATGTCTGTAGGCATGTGTGTTGGTACGTGAATCTTTTGTGTGTATTGCTCATGTGTGACGCAAGTGTGTGTGTGTGTTTAGCACGTGCGACTAAAGTGTAAAGTTCATATTTTGTAGGTATTCGCTACCTTCCTGTCTTGAAAATACACGTGAGGGTGTTGCTTTGCTATTATAACTGTATAGCTGTAATCAAAAGGCAGGAAGTCGCTGAATCTTCACATACACACACACAATCACAGGTTAAGCTGGAGGAAAGGTCAGGCGTGTGCTGTAGCTCACAATCTAAAGGTTTACTATGCAGCCCTGGTAGTTAATAGCACTAAGGGGTTTTCAAGCGTAGTTCCTGAAGCTTAGGGAAAGTTCTGTGCGTGTGTGTGTGTTATGTGTTGATGTGAGTGTAAGAACTACCCCCCTTGTACTACTACACGTACAATTAAATGCACACTAGGCAAGCAGTGTATTGTAAAGCTTAAAAGCTCCAGAATTGACATTCAGGCTGCTCCAGGAGGTAGAGATGTTCTTGACATAGTGTGCTTTATTGTGTGTGTGTGTGTGTATGCGTGTTGAAGAAGCCCTGTTGAGTAGTTGATGTACTGTTTGGAAGGCTTTTAGGTTCACTTGTGTATATGTGTGTATGCGTATCTATTCCAATGTGTGTGTATGTGCATATCTGTACAACTATATCTGTGTGTGTCTGCTCCAATTCTTGGGTGTGATGCACACGTATATATATGCCTGCATAAATATTCGCACACACATATCCGCGACTTATCTCTTGCATATATACCTCTATTAATTTTTTGGATCTATATGTGTGCTGCATCATTACACATATGAAATATGGTAGTATGCTTGCTAGAAGGTGAACTTGGCGTGCTGTCCTACCTCTGATTCTCTCATCTAAGTATGCGCTACTGGTATCATAAAGTTCTATTGCTTCTCTGCGTGTGTGTGGCATGAAATAGGACTTTGTCTACCTCCACAGCTACTCGAGAAAAGAATTTTCTGCTGCTTCTGTGTGTGTGTTCGCATTCTTCCGACGTTTGTTTCTGATCTATGATAACTCAGGCTCTGCTCAACGTGTGCTTATTCAATTGCCTTTATTCTTGTGCTCTTTTCGGGATCTCTAGATGCGTTTGCGTTCTTTTCAGCTTCATCTGAGTAGCGTGTGTCTGGAGATGTGTCGCTGTTTTTTGAGCTTTAATCTGATGAATCCTCTGGCTTTAAGCCAACGTTCTCGTCTTTTTCATCTTTCAGTTTTTCCAGCTCTAAGCTATGAAGAAACCTTAGTTTTACTGAACCCTTCGGATGCAGTGTTTCTACAGATTACTAGTCTTCACTACCTCTTTAGCCCATGTGATAGTCTTACCTACTCTTTTAGCCTATGCAGTGTGATGCGAATCTCCTATACTGTTCCTTGACTCTATACGCAGCGTGTGCGACCGAAAAAAGTACCTCCGGTCCGACTGTTTATCTCCATGCCACTGCAATCCTCAAGGCACTCTGTTTTCTGGTGGTTTTCCGTCGTTTAAAGATCCAGTTTACAACGATTCGAAACTTTAAACGCCTACCTTCACGTAGCTTAACAAATAATATACTCCAAAGATTTTTTAAGAGCTCTTTTTGATAAATGCTACAAAATCCCTCTATAGAGGGAATCTCTTTGATTCTCTTGATGGATTCGATCTCTTCAAAAAAATCCCTCCCATAGTGTGCTCTCTGTATATAGTTGCTATCATGGTCAGAGTCGAAAACTCCCTCTTCGTAAAGCTCTCTAAGGCTGTTTTTCTTCTTCATTAATGATATAACGGTGAATCAGAGCATCATGTAATACAAGCTTTATTTGTTTGCTATATATTTGTGTTAGGCCTTCCCTAAGTATATGCCTCCTCTGGTTTGTGTGTGTGCGTGTGTTTGAGTATTTGGGTGCTTTGGTGTGTGTATGCTTGTCTGTGTGTTTGAATGTTTGGGTGTTGGGTATTTAGGTGTGTTTATGCATGTCTGTGTTTTTGTGTATTTTGTGTGTTTTTTTGTGTGTAAATTTATAATATAGTTTGGAGCTCGCAAAAAGAAAGTACCCCTTACTGCATTGCTTCGGTCAATGTATGCAATGAGCTGTCGTTTCCTTTATATTGATTCAAAAATACACTTTGCAACTATTATTACGCTGTTTTGAAATTCGTTCTGAAGGTACCTTATTTTTATCCTGCCGCTGTTTCATCCTTTTGTTTTTGCAGGAAATTCGCTTAATTTATCTTTTTAATTATTTTTCAACTTTCCAATTAAAAAAAACTAAAGAATTGCATCTCTTAGATCTTTGTTGCTGTTGGTGTATGTATATCGAGATGTTGGTGTCGCGTATGTTTGTGCTTTGCGGATGTATCTGCTTCTGTGTGTAGATGTTTCTGTGTATATCTGCTTCTATGTGTAGCTGTCTCTAGAGATTTGCTAAGCCTTCTTTTTACATCTAATGAAAGCTATTATGTTTTACTACTTGATTTAGTGCTTGTGAAGCATTTTGCTTCTTTCTTCTTCATCTGTTTCTTCCTCTTCCTCTTCTTCTTCATCTACTTCTTCACCTGCTTCTTCTTCCTTCTTCACCTTCCTTCTTCATCTCCTTCACCTTCCTTCTACATCTCCTGCTTCCTTCTCTTTCATCATATACTAAGCTTTGTTCCTAAATCTAATGAAGAGAACTAGTCTGATTATTTCCGGCGTCTAGTTCTATACATTCGCACCCTCTTAAGTGTCACCTTTTGTGATATTTAAACCTATTCCTAAAGAATGGCTGACATCTATCGCCCTTTGATATACCCCACTGAGTTTACAGCTTCACCATATTCTAGTGAAAAAAGCAAATGACTACGAAAAATAGCCTTCAGGCAGCGTAGCTAATTTCGGCTGGCACACACAGTACATCCATGCTGGCAGTCTTTTAAATACACAACGCTGATAGGGGCTTAAAAAATGGGGAAAATGGTGTGAAAACTCGGAAATACTAAACGGCTATGTACGTAGTGATGCTAGTTCCACACTTCCTACACTACTAGGCTTAATCGTCTACAAGTGGCTATGAACAAGTCTACCGGAAGATTATATGGGACACAGCAACAATTAAGCATTTAGCAACGAAGTTGCTACGATATCCAGTAGTAGTACTACATCTCAGAGAATAGCTTTATCCACGAATTTTTTGGCCTTGTGAGCTTGTCTAGTTAACGGTCTGCTATCTGTGTTTTATAGTGTCGTACCGAGTCTCCAGGTGTTTTGTAGTGTCGACACCTAGAGCCACACCATGTATATCGGGAGCACTAGGAACAGCAGATACCTGTTAGCATTGCCGACAATTTTGCCGATGCTGTGAAGTATCTACCGGGCAAAAGGTTGGTAGGAGAACGTTGTTTATTCGCTGCTCCATGACTTAGCCTTCAGCAGTACACGAGTAAACATACGCACTCCATGACTTAGCCTTCAGCAACACACTAGTAAACACGCCAACTACATGACTTAGCCTTCAGTAAGTCACTAGTAGACAAACCCACTCCATGACTTAGCGTTCATCAATACACTAGATAGCAGGCGTCGCCTAGCAGAGGTTGCTGATGAGACAGTTGCAGGTTTTCTTCAGCTGACATACTGTGATATAAAGCGTTATTCTGAGAAGAAGTATCACTTTTTCATCTAATTTTATTTCAAGGAAACTAGTGCTATTTCGGTTTAATTTGTTTCCCTTTTTTGCAAAAATGATCAAGATATTACTGCCACCACACACTTTCATACCACTTTAAGCGAAAATTATTTCTATTAAATATGCTCCTGCTCGTTTTAAATGCATTACGGAGCTCTCCCTGTTGCATGGCCTGGGATGATAGGTATTCCAGTATTTGCTTCAGTAACTTTGTCATCAAAACTTTCCCGTGTAGGGCTGAACATTCCTAAGAATTCCAGATTCACCTTGCATTTAAAGTTGTTGGCATCACGGCATTCTTCAGTTATTCAAAAGGATAACTTTAATATATTCAAAAGCAATAATCGAGCGTGTTCAAGCTTCAATGACGAGCTTAGGGTCGAGAGACTCTACTCGTGTGCTTTGTGATGTGCTATGTCAGTTATAGTTATCGATATGAGTGATTATTTATGCAACTACTAAAAGCACTAGTAATCTGTTTTTGGTGCTAGGTGGTGGAGTTTTCTGATAATTTCGAGCAGGTTTATAGTAAGAATATACGTAATAAATCAGGTAAGACTTGGCCTTTAACGAGCTTTTATTAGAGGTTTCCGCTGTATTGCAGTGTGTGTGGGTTGGCCACCTGCATGAATATATGTACGTGCTGGATAGACCATGAATGCATTTTCTGTGTTTTTACTAAAATTATTGCTATTTCCTGCCTCAGAATATAAGGTGAATGTAGGACCCATTTAGCTCAACATTTTTATTTTTTAGAATTACCAGTAGGTCTCGACAATCTAGTATTTCAAGTGTTTCGCAGATTAGCAATTTGTCTCCACGCACCGCTATTTTTGTGTAAAGCTTATATTTCAATACAGTCTCTTCACTAAGATACTGCATATATAACGAGCGTATAATCAAAGGCGATTGTTGCTCATACGTATAATACTGCGTGCGTGCGTTTTTTTTGCATTTGCGCTTTTTTATGCGTAATTGGCCAACTTCTCTTGAATTTCTTTATGAATTCTGACCCCTACTCAATATCCTTACTTCCATGCCCCCCATAACCAGCTCAAAAGGGCTACACGGCCTGTTCATGGGGTTAATGTATATCCCATGCTTTTCCATAGCCAATAATACAATAATGCTCCCAGCATTCGTGAAATCCGCGGCAGCCCTGCTCAATACACACTGCTTTCCCTTAGATTACGTAATCGAGCAGCTTAGCAACCTTCCCTCTTCTGCTTACCGATTGCTAGCCTATTCGCCTAGTTCACCATTCTATCAGCCTCTTCCCCTTGGACTACCTAACCAGGTAACTTACATAGCAACCTTCCTTCTTCTGTCAACCGGTCCCTGTTCGACTAGTTCGCCTTTCTATCTTAGATAGCCTCTAAGCATTGGCTTGCCTTACGTAGACCACCCCTTGCTAATTCCAGCCAATAGGGCCTAGCCGCGGGGTTGTACTTTTTAGAACACAATAGACCTTAATGGCCTAACTGAGGTAAAAAATGCCGCTGCAACAGGCTATCCTTCCTACTGAGTGAAGAAGTACATGTATACACACATAAATAACTAAAGTTTGAAGTCGATGAATACAGTACCGTTACCAGGGAAAAAAATTTTCAGCAAAAATACACCGAAGAGTAATAATACATCTCGCGGTAGGTATGCAAGTAGCTCAGGCAATGCAGGTCAAAATCTTTATCCGGCCTTCATGAGTGCACGATGATAACAACTAAGGAGTGAATGTATTATCAAAAACAGTGCTCACCCTTCATATATATCCAGTCTCTGGTACGTGGAGCTAGTACTGGCACTATGGGAGCCGTGTCATCGTAAAATTAACTTTGCAACTACAAAGTCATGCGAGTCGTAGCAGCAGTGACTTTCGCTAGCTGCGAAATGTACAACAGCTCGGACTTACCTCATACTTTTTCTTATATGCAGCATGCCTGTTCACATGGCGCATAGTCCTGTATGGCTTGTCACGTAAAGGGTTAATAAAGCAGGGAGAATGAAAACACAAGTGATGTTTCATATTCACATTATATTGTACGACAGCCTGCAGTACCAGCGCGAATTAAACGCCTTACGTGGTTAATTCTACATTCTAGTGAAAAAATGGTGGAGCACGCAAGTGCAACTCGCTCACTTTGTGATTTCACTGGAAAAATGTTGTATTGTAGAGTACACCTAGTAGTCAGTTTCACTTCATTACTTTGCTATACCCATGCACAATGACGAGGCTGAGTTTAACCCCTCCTAAGCTAGTATATCAACGTAGAACGCTTTAAATATTTTTTACAGGAGAAAAATCGAAAAAAAAATTGACAACGAACTAAGTCGCGGACTTACGACTACCTATATTCAGTACCCGATCATACAGGTAAAATTTCACTTTTAGTCCCATGTGGTAGTCCCTTCTAATGCGTTAACATAATATTATTAGGAGCTCTGTTTTGCCTATGGGAAGCAGGCAGCTGTTTCGTTGGCAGCTCGAAGGAATTAATTTTGATCATTCTCTTCCAAAAAAGGGGAGAGGCACCACATGTTTTTTTTCTCCTGAAATGATAGCCTCTTGTGTCACTTGCTTATGAGTATTAAAAGTGCGGCGTTCTCTCTCAGTAATAAAGTTAAATCAATCATCTGTGTGAGCAGCGACTTCATTGTATGCCATTGAAAAGTATATACTGCATGTTTTTCTGGCCTGGTGAGGCTATCGGTTGTATTGTGCCCCTCTTGTGGACCTGCACGCTACCACGCGCTTTCCGAAGTTTAGAGGGCGTTGAAATGTTTGCAAAAGAAGCGTATATGCTTGGCGATCTTATACTATGGCACTCTTCTTAAGCAGGTGTTCTAAGCTAATATCCTCCTAGAGTAACTGGCGTACATATCCGCAATACATACGGTTCACCACCTCGAGGTCGTTTGCATTCCCCGCAATACAAGCAAAGGGATAGTGTAAATAGAACCAGTAACTACTGACTGACTTGCTAGTTGGAGCATTGGGTATTACATATAAAACTTGAAAGCTAAAGAGGCAACTAAGGTTTTATCAGGGTGCACTTCTGTACCCATACAAGCTAGTGGCTCTTGGTATCCTCCATGTACCAGTGAATATATTAATAGGGTAAAGAAATGGAACTGTGAAGAAAGAGATTTCCTCAGTACTCTATCCTGTTAATACGCGCCACTCTAGCCTATATTTTTTATCAAATAGTTTAACGTTTGACAAAAAAAAAGTTGATCTTCTCAGCTTGTCGTTACTGTGGGTGATTATGTAAGCTTAAAGTTATATCTTAATATAGAATGTTGCTCGAGTATCTAGAGCCTCGCCCCAGAGTATATAAAATATAACGTTGCTGGTGTATTTAGAAATACATTTCACGCAAGGTGCTTTGCTGCTGCTCTGAGTTGTGAGCAGGTAGGCTGTGTGGCGTAATTGAAATGACTTTCGAAATCCTTGCATTTTTCCATTTTCCCCTGTAAATCCTCGCCCTCTGCGATTCAAAATATTTCACAACTCTCCCGGCCTTTATAGCGAACACCAGGATGGCAAGTGGAATAGGCGTTGATGACACCTGCCTTACGGACTTTTCAAACTTGAAGATTAGGAAGACGCACACATGGATAGTCTTCAAGATTGATGATTCTGCGACGAAGATTGTCGTCCTTGCCAAGGGAAATGGAGACAAGAAAGAGTTTATCAACAACCTTCCAGCGAAGGATTGTAGATACGGAGTCTTCGATAGCGAAGGTAGCCATCTTAACAAGCCTTGTAAAGCCCATGCATGACCAATCGCAGAAAAGCAACAACAATCTGTGCTGCTAAGTTTGTATCGTAGCGCATAATTGATGAACATGCCTAAACAAGTGCAGCTGCATGCGTGCCTTTGTTCAATGTAATGTGTTAATGCCGAAAAAAGCAGCAGCCTTGGGTGATTTGCAGTACGAGGTTTTTACATACAATCAGCACACACAAGATATGTATGGCAGTCTTCTCCTGAGATCATACGTACATATGTACCACTTATTCCACACCACAGCGCACTTCCTGCAGTCTTAACTCTTCAAAGATTTTGTACAGTGACCCCATCAGATGTCACGCTTCTTCCCCCTAATGCTATTAACCCCCTTAGACTGCAAGATACTAACATATCATATGATTATTCTAAAAGGTTATCAAAAATCGCCTCGCTTTATACCTATTCCGTTTTGCAGCGAGTGGAAAGATCGTCTTTGTTATGTGGGCCCCCGATGACTCTCCAGTCAAACCTAGGATGATGTACGCATCATCTAAAGATGCGTTGATGAAAAAGCTTGACGGAGTAGCAGGAACAGCTTTGGAGGCTCATGATTACTCAGATTTGAATAGCTTGTAGAGGTAGCAGAACGTGATTTCCTCCGCTATGAGGCTGCAGAGAAGCTAGGCACGTTTCTGCTAGCCAGATGGAGCAGTCTGAGACACTTGAGCAAGACAGAAGGCAGCATGGGCTAGATGGGGTAGATGTACGACGCATACTACGCATAAATGTAAAGGAAATATTTTATGTTACAATGTGCATGAGTCCACTTTATATTCAGTGGCAGCTGCACATGAGATTAGTATCTACGGCAAATGGCGCAGTATCCCCCTGATAGCCAACATGTGCTAAAAGATATTTATTTTTGTACCCTAAAATAGGGCGCTGTTTTTTCAAGATATGGAGGCTAGACCTCAGTCTTATCGGCTCAATCGCATGATCACTGGAATTTGGGCTTTCCGTATTTGGACATGCAGAGTATCAAAAATTAGACGCATTAAGCTGCAATCTAGTCGGTGTGCCACGATGAGACTATGCTAGATAGAATAGGAAGTCCGCCTTTGAGGCATGAAAATACTTTAAAACCACGAAAAAATATTCCTGTCTCCGAATGTTTGCTACGCATTAGTATAGCGTGTGGTCTTGATATTAATCTGTACAGCAGGTGCGCACTTACAGTATACATTATCGATGTAAAGAGTATACTGAACTTATTTTATGGATGGAAGGCTATTATTATTATTACTCCCGATTTTTCGTATATGCATTGAAACTAAGATATCATCATGCCAGGAAACGACCTTAGTAGACGTGTGAACCGGAAAGATGCTTTGATCGATATCAGATATAACTGGAAGCCAGGGTCTGTACTTGCTTTTTTTTTAAATCAACAGTTTCGCGCATATAGCTGACGCATATTCACGAAAAAACGCATGCAATCACGCGCATTCTTATACTAACATACTCACAGGAACTATTATACAAAGATATGCTCGCATGAGCACATGCAAGCGCTGCCATACACATTCTCATATTCTGAGTGTTACGTTTCATGTTGTGAAGCATCAGCTATAAACTTAAGGGACAATGTACGGCAACTTTTATCATCCACAATTAAGATTTGGAAGTCCAAGCTCTTTGCAAGTAACATGATCGTGTATTATTTTGCAGAGCAGTTTATAATCAGCTTTCCTATAATAAGCTGGACTGTGATTATACACTCTGAGAAATCAAAGTGTTTACCACCTTGAGTTCGCCGTGGTACTTCTTATTCCAGGGCTTATCGTTGGGGTCGGCACAGCTCATTTTTCGCTAGTCTTGCACATGTCTTGATGCCACTCTGTGAGCATCCGTATAAGCAACAGGAAATTCAGCTTCCCAATGTGTTAAAAAGAATTTATTCCTTCCTTGTTCCGTTGCAAAAGAGTTCTTGAGCATTTATCCAACTTTCCGCTACGGCTATCCCATTCCCTGTTGTCTCTACGTAGAGCCCGCTATTTCCAGTGTTCGAGGTAGCGTAGTTACAGAATTTAAGAAGCGTAGTGCGTAACGCGTACATGTAGTGAGTGGATTATTCCTAATGGCGGGTACAAGCCAGTTCTTCTGCTGACTGCTAAAAACTCTACAAATTCCCACCACTGGGCTATACAGGGCGGTGTATGTTGACCCAAAGTTATCTTGTAGCGGCGACCTTTTTTCAAGCCGGGCAAGCAAGAGAATGAAACCGCAAGACTTTCTTGATTAGCAAGAGAAAATACCAATAATGCTTAAGCGGCAAAAGGCAAAAGTAGCGAAGCGGGCAGAGATGAAACACACGGCAACGGCATATGAGCGAATTGAATCGCGACATCAATATATTGGGGTAGTCACTTATGCAATGCATAAAATGCAGTAAACTTTAAAAACAGCGACTAGACTTATAATGAGAAACCGAGAAGGCTCGTCGAAAATACGAACATTTTACAATGAAGCGCTGAGAGAAATAACATATGCGCGCATTTAAGCCGCTTGAATGAAGCCCACTGGAATAAAGTCAAAAACACGGATAAAACAAAACATACAAACTTAACTAGGAGTTCGAACATCAATAATAACGCTTCCTCAGAAGTAAAAACTTTGCAGAAACCAATTTAAATTTCGTAGTATACCAAAAATTTTATGCTGACGAAAAAGGTATAGTATAAGTAGTACCAAAAGGAGGGACGAAAGCCAAAAGCAAAACAGACGACATCCGAAGGAAGAAAAAGAGACAAGAACAGGAAGTAGCAAAAAGCAGAAAAAATAAAGGTAGCAAGAGATGAGAAAAAAGGACATTATTCTTGCAATTATAAGAAGTAAGCATTCGTAATATAAATGCGAGGGGTTAAGGAATTCATATGAATAACGCGGCGAAATTACGCAAATGCCGTACCGGTTCAAGAGGTGTGAGTTTGCTATTCTGCTTACATTACAACCAGATTTAAGTACTTCAGTAATTCTTTCTTGTACTTTATTAGGACAATGATTTGGTACAAAACGAATGAGCTGTAGAGAAATAGAGAAAGAGGTAAATCAGCGATATATAACATAGATACTGTCAAAGTAACGAAAAAATCAAATAGTAGCATGTAGTTTCTGGTAGTAATAATTAGACTTTAAAGTTCATCTCCAGAATAAGAGGGTTTTTTTGCTTTCATTTTAAATTCCTTCCATATTATTTTTATTAATAATAACATAATATCTTGTAGACAATTTGATTAATGTTTATCTAAAAGGGGAAGATAAATAGATTGGAATCAGTCAAACGGTAACTTAAAGACAAGGGATACCACAGGGATAAAAGTTAAATGAGGTGAAGATCAACAAAAGTTGTTTTGGGAAAAGATTTCCAGAGCTGAATCTTTCTGTTTTAAATAGTAAACTTATTAGTATTTATTTATCAGGGAAGCTAGCTTTCGCTAGCAAAATCGGGTGATTATTTCATATAAAACAAAGTGATACGATCAGTACCTGATAAATTTAAGGTAGTCAAGAATTTTCCTGGAAATTTTCGAGCTTTTAAAATTTTACATAAACCTTGCTTAGCGAAGAGAATGTGGTTTGTCTCTAATATATTCATTACGCAGTGAATTTCAGCCATGCTGCTGCTCTATATGAAAATTAGGAAATCATCCAAAAGTGAGGGGGTTTAAGAAAAAATCTTAGAGCTTCCCGATACAGTGTAATGCACGATGCACATGTAAAGAAGAAACACAGCGATAAAAATTTCCCAGGAAAAACTTTAATGCTATCTCTATATAGCTGTATATTCAAGCGTTCTGCAAGTCTCTGAGGTAAAAAAAGACGAAACACCCCCTTTTTAGAAGGAATGCAAATCATGAACCCCACCGATGCTTTACAAGAAGTATGTGGACGGTGGGTAGCCTGCTAAAAGCTAAATTTGTCACTCTAAAGAGTTTCTTAAGGTGTGTGTAAGAAGGTGGGGTCCTGCGTCTCCTAAAAAGTGGTTAACTCCCAGCACAAAAGGTCATCTTCAGTAATAGTATAATTGAAGGTGCACACACGGGAAAAGCTTTGAAAAGTACACAGCACGCGTAAAAATTTCAAGTAAGCAATCCGAAGCATTGTTAATGTCTTCCTCGTAGTACGTCACGCTCTGAAGGCTCCTCTCTGCGCAAAAATTCAGGGTGGAAGAAGGGGCGGTTGACAGCAAATGCTGTGAGAACATCACAAATCACTCCAAAAATCTTATGCAAACAAGATGAATAGAAGCAGAAAAAGATGTAAAAATCGGCAAAGAAATAAACTTAAACAACCAGCAAAATCAGCTATTCCAAATTACACACACAAGTACACACACAAGCATACACATCAGAAAAAAGCGAAAAACTCCTTTAAACATGCAAAAGAGAGATTTATCCTGCAGCACACCTCAAGAACCAACTACTCATATTATTTAATACTGAGTATTATATGAGTGCACACATGCACGTTTTACAGGTCATAGGACACATACACACGCACTCATCAGATACATGCAAAATACCTCCAATGCTTACCGTGGAGAAAGCGAAGGTTTACGCTTCATCCATCTTCGATACTTTCCTATTGCCTCTTTCCAGCTAAGTCCCACAGAATCAGCTGTGTGCTTAGCTTTTGATGTGATATTGGATTTTCGGGAGGCTAGGTAAACGGCAAGGTCTTTTCTAGGTTGTATGGTAACAGGCTTGAGTCTAGTGAGATTCTTTGCTGGAAGCAAATTGTGTGTGTGAAAAAGCAAATTAGAGCGATGCTAGCTGAATGAAAAAAAATAATATACAGCCAACAAATGAAGAAGTAAAATACATACACGTTTAAAAGACAGATTATTTTTATAGTGTAATGTGAGTACAGAAAACTGCAGGAGCACACCAAAGAGATAACAAGGAGCTCATACGTCTTGGACTCATTGTAAGCACTCGAAAAAACTCAATTCAGAATCGCACACACACACATATATCATCGATCCTGCACAACAACCCACCAAAAAAGAGGGTATTCATATTAGCATCTCATGATAGGCTATCAGAGGCTTTATATTACACAACAGAATCCTATATATAATTAAATATTAGATGAAGTAATTTTGTATCATAAGAGTCGAAGATGAGGGAACTGCTAAAGTACTAGAGAATTTTTTATTCTAATTCCTTTTTAGCAGTTTCATCTTCCACTTTAAAGTTGGTTAAAAGCATAAAATTCCAGTAAAATTCAGCATTAGTTAGGGTTTTTTAATGCAATTTTTTATGCTTTGAAGAGATCAACCGTTTGCACACTAGGTGGTGGTGGTGGTGGTGTGGTGTTCTCTTACCATTTCGAGTTCCTCGTCTCTCTCTTAGCCCTATGGGCTTCTTGATGTTTCCTGGAAAAAAATTTCATATTTGATGAAGCTGTTATATGTTGAGCTTTCTCGTAAGCTCATGTAATCGTGACTGCATGCGTGTGTGTTTGGGCTTAGCTTCCTTTGTATTGGTGCAGGGGTTTTTCGGTGGATGGATTCTAGGCAGAAGAAGAGGGAGAAGACGAGGAAGAAGAGGAAGGAGAAGAAGGAAAAGAGGAAAAAAGAAGAAGAAGAAGAACATTTGTGCAAACCAAAGTGTATTTTCTATTATCTGCTGCAGTGTGCGCTGTATAGTGATAATGATACACGAAAGCAGCTTTCACACACATACAATAAAAAAAAGGCTTAAACACCTAAGTTAAAGGCAAATCTCGCTCGCTTACCGGAAGGTAACCGATTCTTTGGCTTTGTAGCTTCACTGCCATTAGATATTTCCGGAAGATCTATCAGCTCATTCCGCCATTTCTTTGCAAAAATATCCTTAAAAACATCCAACTTTACCATATTTTTCCTTTTTTTTGGAGAAAGTGTGTGGTTGCCGCCTGATACTGTGTGTGGACGCTGCTGGATACCGTGTGGGTCCAAACGGTGCGTGGGATCTGCCTCTTTAAAAGCGCCTGGTTGATGACTTCCACCAGCAAATACCTCGTTGGTTTTTTTCCCTCTTGCATGCTGATTCGTAGCCTCGAAGTTATCCGGAGAGCTCTGAAAATATTAGCAACAAACAAACACAAGCAGAAGGGCTTGAAAACTGGATAACGAGGATTGTGGGGACACACACCAAAGCATGCACCCACAAAAAGCACACAAAAACCAAAAAAAACACACACAAAACACACACAAGTTGATTTCCATTTCTTAATGAATTAAAGAATAAACTACAAAAAATCACTC
Organism: Nephromyces sp. MM_2019; assembly: GCA_015657535.1. Taxonomy (NCBI): domain Eukaryota; phylum Apicomplexa; class Aconoidasida; order Nephromycida; genus Nephromyces; species Nephromyces sp. MM_2019. Next base: position 15,150 of record JADHZB010001643.1, read on the forward strand.
CTACTACCTCCTCATCCCAGAGCTTCTCGTCATCAATAAGAGTGAAGGGGGGGCTGGTCCACTCAGCTTGACTGAAGAAGGCAAATAAACAAAGAAGTTATTCAACAAGAGAAAGAGGGATAAAATTAAACAGCAGTAGAATCCCTGATGCTCTGAAGGCTTTAAAGAGAGGTGGACTGAAGCAGCTCTATAATATCTGAGGCTTCAAAAAAGACAAAATTTAAGTAGCAAATAAGAATTGAGATAAACACACAAAACAATTCTCCAAGAAGAGGAAAATCTGGAAGTTTCAGAGAGCCGAATGAGAAGCTGCTAAAAGCAAGCAACCAATCAAACACACACACACACACACCTTAAATTGAGTGGGGAAAGGGCGCAAGCAATTAGGATGAAGAGGGAGCGTGTGAGAATCCGCTCAGAAAACAACTATTGCAACGTAAAACGGCATTCAAATGCTATATGAAGAGTAAAAACTAGGTTTAGACGAAAATTATATGCTTAAACCTATGATAGGGAGGAGAGATATACATGTGCGTGTGCGCGTATGTGCGTGTGAGTGTGCGAGTGTGCGTGTGTGCGAACTTATTATTACCTACCCAATGCCTTCTTTAACAGATGAACAGGCATCTTCCAGAACATCAGGAAGCTCTCCTGAAGAAGGTAAAGTATCGACAACATAAGCCTTTTCAGGAGCCCCAAGATGGGGAAAAGAATTGTTGTGCGGTATAGAAATAAATACACACACACACAGCTCATGGAAATGAATACATATGGGAATACGCAAAAAAAAGCAATGGTAAGAAGGTAAAGATGTGCACATGTGCATGCATAGCTCTATTTAAATTAGGTAAATCAATACAGAAGTTTTTTAAAAGCACAAAAAACAACACACAAACCTTTACTTCCTCATTGAAACTACGAAAAAGGTAGTACATAATCAAGCAAATATCTATTTCCGTCCAAATTCCCCGAACACACCCACTGCGTACTCACCTAGATCTGAATCTTCAAGAGATGCAGTGTGTCCTTCGCTCTCTTGGGCTACATAGTAACTCTCAACCCTAAAGATATCATCAGCTACATCCGAGATAAAGGGAAAACTGCTAAACACACGAGGGTTTTCAAGTAGCTTAAAAACGCTCTTCCGTACATCTTGTTTGGAGCCATCTTCTTTCTCAGAAACAGTACGCACACACATCATTTGAGGGTTTTCTTCTTCGATAACAGCTTCCTCCTCCGGCTTCTTCATGGGTGTCAAAACGCCAGAATTTGATGGAATAAAAGAGTCAGAACCGCGTGTGAGAATAGGGAAAGAGGGAATCACTGCTTTCTTAGGGTCGGTATCATCAATAAGTGTATCGCTGCACACACAGTCGCACTTTCAGAAACGTTTCACATATAAAGAAACAAGGAAAAACTCAATTATATATAAAAAAAAAGATATTTCTGAGGAAACTTTCTATCTTAAGGTAGAAGCCCCATTAATTGATGGAAGTCAAACACATTCCGAAAAAACGCGAAGTGTGCGTCGGGCTGGCTCAGTTTACGGCAGATTCTATTCATAACTATAGATGAAATTCCTTCTTTTTAATGCTTTTTATTGCCTTTTTTACTGTTTTTCCTATTTATTTTTACTGTTTTACACCTTTTCTTGCCTTTTTAACCCTTTTTCCCGCTTCCACCCACTTCATTCCACTTTCACACACTTTCCTCGCTTATCGCCCACCACGTGAAAGGCATCAATGAATCGTATCAAAAGCTTTGAGTAGCTCCTTCGAGATTTCTGCTTCTATTAGGTAAGCTGATAAACTTATTTTCTTCACATTTGTACGAGTGAAGAATCTCTCATGGACAAGAAAACGCACACACGAAACCTTCTCACAACAGCAACCAGAAAGAAGTTGCAATATAAAAAATAACTCACTTCCTCAATAGCACATCTCACACACACACTTAATCTACATGAATATTTTTCACAAGCTTCTCACACACACATATAGAGCTCAATTACCTGTACTTTTTAATATTCGACTGTTTTCTCTTATTATTTTCCATTAAAATAGCTCCACCAAAATCGGCATTTTTTAGCTGCATTTAAGGTGAAGAAGAAATAAATCAATGAGACTGTGTATGTACGTACACTGCCACTTTTTCCTGTTAAAACTCATCTCATTGTTTTTACGTCAAACACTCGCCTGGCATATGCACACACTTGCTGCATATCCAAAACTTAGTGATTATATTGACAAAATTTAACAGCATTACTCCAAACCAAACTCACGCACACGAAAGGGAATAACATCGTTCCAAACCAAACTCACACACACGAAAATTTCATCAAAAAAGTATGAAGAAGGAAAAAAATAGCCTAGAGTGGTAAAATAAAACAGAAAAAAGTAAAAATCTTCGCAATGCATCGTAAAAGTTTGAAAGAACAGCAAGAAGGGGAAGTTAGTCTTCTGCAAAGCTTCAGATCCAGCGAAAAATCCTCAAAATCTCGCACGTTCTCATCCACAGGTTAGGAAGCAAGTATCCCCAGTACTTAACAGTAACAAAAAGTCAAATAAGCTTCACAAAAACCTCCATCTTTATCGAAAAAACCTTCAGAAAATCAGCACCTTTCAGAGAAATTTCAAAGAGTAGGAAGCAGCGAGTTAATTCGGCAGCTTACCTTCTTCTCAACAGAAGAAGCAGGCCTGAAAACACGCTTCAAACCAGACAATGCCTGCCTCAGATCGTCTAAGCCTTGATTTCGCTTCGCACTCACCGGTACAACGTTGCCAAATTGATTAGCAAACGCTTTAATATCTTCCTTAACCTTTGCGAAAAGTGAACGCAAAAACAATTATGCACACAAAGGCTATACTACGATTTTTGTAGAGAACAGAGAAAATTTCCGTCACAAACACAAGCATTTGCATAGTTAGGAGAAAGAAAACAACGTACAGTCGACGCACGTACACAAAAATTCATTTGAAAATGTGAAAACAAAGAAATTTTTGCACTCTGAGGGGTGGAGATACAGACATCAGTGAGTTCACACAATTCCGCGAATCGATTCACACACACACACAAACTGATACATGCAACTCAATTCACACACATCTGCAGGGACCCATATTTGCCGCTCAATTCACACACACAGACACATAAACACATGCACGCACTCAATTCACACACATTTATACTCATATCCAAGCACTATCAATCAAAGAGTACAATCTCACTCTTCAATTGGTGTGCCTACATTCATGCAGTTATTGTGATGGTGTCAGCCACGGTGGATGATGCCCCTCTCACAAGACTACAATCTTCTCACTATACCGCTGCAGGCGCATCAAACCTCCTCTTTCTCGTGCGAGTGTGTGTGTGTGTGTGTGTGTTATCGTGGGTGTGCGTTATCTTCACTATTTCCAAGTTTTTATGTAGCTAAATTTTCAAACAAATCGCAATAAACTTTATTAAGCTGTAAGCTCATTCTATGTTCCAGCTCAGCCTCTTCACTTCCATCCATCTTTAGTGATATTATGAGCAAATAAAAAGGCTAACACACACACACACACTTTCTAGGAGAAAATAAATGAAGGCTAACACACACATAATTTCCAGTAGCTACAGGAAATAAAGGGTTTTCTGTGTGGGTTGTTGACTATGCCAGGAAATCAGCGTAGAAATTCTAATCATTCAGTGTACTCTGAAGCCGGACATGAACTTCTCACTTTCAACTATCATTGTAACTCCTTTCTTAAGTTAAATGTGAGTGTTTTGCGATCTATGGCATGAAAATGACGCTACACACAGAGAGAGATACACACAACACACAGAAGATACTCCACATATACCCTTACATCGAACACACAGAGAGAGATAAAAACATGATACTAGCCAAATATGACACAAAAACGGCAAGATACACCCACATCACACAATGGATACCACACACATAAATGATAAATTTCAACCGCCAAATGCACACATAAATGATACACAAGAAAAACTAAAAATACGAAAGAATTAAACATATACGACCGCAAAAAATAGGCACTATGCACACACACCACAGGCTCTACGCACACACACCACAGGCTCTACGCACACACACAAAAAATACAACCGATACCACATGATGAGTGCAGCGTCCTTTGCTGGTTTTTCTTGTGCTTGCTCTGTGCTTTTCTAATGAAACAAATTAGGCACGACGCACACACACAATATACAATCGACACACAAAATAGGGGCCTTTCCGGATTTTTTTTCTCCTGGGTATGTATCTACAAAAAATTCCCCCATTCCCACCAAAAACCTCTATAATTTACATTTTTGTATACTTGAAACACAATCCACACACTCAAAATCACTAATTCAATTCGCTTTCCACTTCTATTAACTCCAAAATGTACACACACACACACACACACACATACACACACTCCCCTTCTCTACCCCCTCCCCCCTTCTACCAGTTCAATCTGTTGGCACAGGGAATTTGGGGCTACCAAGTCAGCCTTTGTTAGTACTAGCTGCCATCTGACGTTGCAGCGCTCGAGAAATGCGAGTAGCTCCCGATCAGCGTCAAACAAGCCATGACGACTAAAGCAGAAGAAGGAATTAGAGGAGGTTGCCGATGAAGGGTATATCAAGAGGAAGGAAAGGCATTCATACACGCACACATTTTCTTCGCTGCCTTATAAGCAAGTAAGGCAAAGAAACCAATGAATACAGAAATACTTTTCTATAGAAAAAGAGAGGCTTCTGGCACTCATCCGAGGCAAGCTTGTGTGTGCACAAGCAGGTGGGTGTACGTACACTAATTTTATTATTTTATTCTTGAGGATATCATCATTAATAGATTTTTTGCCAATGTTACTCTATACAATTTAATGACTCGATATATAGTGATGATCATTCAGGATTTTTGTGTGCTTGTACGTATCTATTCTTCCAATTTTTACGTGTATGTGCAGTACCTCCTACGTTCTATGCTCGACAGCTTTGAAAGTACTCAGGCAGCACACGCTTATGTATTACAAAAGAGTGGGAGCCTTATACTTTTAGCTAGCGCATGTAAAGCAGCACCTTCAGAGAAAGCTGGGAGCAAACACTACAGTTTAGAGCGAAATTAGTAACGATATCTTCTTGAAGAGCAGGGAGGCTTAAATATATGAAATTTTGTAGTTTAACAGCGATGAAAAGGAAAAAAGATGAGAAAATTGAGCTAAAAGAGGCTTAAATCACCGAAAATTTGGGTTAAATCATAGGGATATGTATGTGTTTTCAACTGGCCAGTATCCTCTATGAGGTGAGTAATATAGTGTGTTTTGGTAAGCTTAGTATAAGAAGCACATTAAGGAGGTACCAGAAGAATACGTGTGTGTCATGAGGTGGATTTATTTTTGCTGGTGAGCAAACTACTCTAAGCATATTAAGGAGGTGCCACAAGATGCACATAACACACACACGAAGATGGGATGCCTATTAGTGAGCAAACTACCCTAAGTATATCAAAGAAGCGCTAGAAAAATATGGTGGAATAATTTTGGAACCCCTAGATGACACAAGGAAACCATAGGCAGGTTTTCTTCCACACCAAAAGCATTTCACACACCACATTAATGCATACATGCAACGTACACTAACAAAACATCTTCAAGATCTCCCAAACAGCACTTAAATTCGCTGCAAAAAGGTAAAAAAAATCTATGAATCACACCCATATACTCCACACACTGAAAGAGGTAGGCACATTCTAATACACGCTCTTTCCTGTATTCACATCAAAATTTCGCACACACTTTAAAAAAAGCGAACAAATCTACGAGAATAACAAAGAGACCTTACAAAACTCTATGAAATGAAGCTAAAACCTGTCAATCAGCACAAGAACCCTCTGCAATGTCTTCCCTCTAGTTTTCATGTAATGCAATGTAGCCTCAGTCCATTGGACACGCTTTTCCTCTGAACTATAGGCAAAACCATAGCCCGGCAAATCCACAAGAATCAGAGATGGAGGGCTTCCAACCTAAGAGATAATTTGAGAGCGCTAATTTACCACATAAAAAGGCTGAAAAGTAGAGATTTGCCTCAATTTGCTATCTCTCAGGGAAATTTGATGAAAGGAGAAGATGTGAGTATTCTGGTGGAAAACTTCTATAATTTTATTGATGAAAGCTGGGGAAGAAAGAGATTTTTTTTCACCTAATCGCCTGTATGTACACTGCAAAATGCAAGACTTAGCAAATGCAAGCTTTGACAACCAAAGTAACGGGAGGAAGAAATAAATAAAAAAAAAAGAGTATACACGCACATACAGACACAGACACACACAAGCACACACACGGAAGAAAGGACTCAAACACTAGAACAAAATGCTCTTTTTCGATAAGCAGCCCATCTTTCCCAGTAGAAATCTTCCACACTCACACCCCTCATAATACAAAAGCATAAACCAACAAAAATTCATAATGAATTTGATATCTCCACTTAAAAACCGCGTGTGTGTGTGTTTGTATTAAATCAAAAGCTCATCACTCATTTCACAGAGACAATTAATCCTTTTCCAAGGAAATAACAATAAAAGAGGCCCATCATAGCAATTTTTTCAGCTGAAAGGACTAAAAACAAAGATTTTAAACATAAATCTGCCGCACACACACTACTTTTTCAGCAAAATAAACTTAAAAAACATCATGTTCACCTCGTAAAAATCAATCTTTTTAGTGCTTCCAGGGTATTTACTCGCCAAAGCTATTTTATTCCGCCCAGAAAGCCCATTGACAAGCGTAGATTTCCCACAGTTTGATCTTCCAGCGAGTGCCACCTATAGAGAAAGAAATTACGTAAGACGGGGGTTTAGAGGAGATTTGGGGGTGAGTGAGATGAAAAGGTGCTGCAACCAGGCAAGAGAGTAATATCAAGAAAGCTAAGAGATGAGAAGCAGGAAATTTTAGCGAACTCCGTTAATATCTTCAATTTTACAGTTTTCTCCATTTTTTTTTCTAATATTTACAAAAAAACATACAGAGAGATAGAGAGCCAAGAAAAAAAGAAGATGATGGGAACATTTTCGATTTTGAGGGTATTTAGCGAGCTAATTGATGCAAGATTGATAGAAAAGATAAGAAAACAGCATCTCCGCAAAATTTCAGCAGCAATTGAAGCATAGAAAACCAGCGAATTAGCTTTAAGATAGGGGCTATACTACTAAGACCAATTTTCATGCCAGGAAATACACGCTGAAAAAACCTATAGAAACTAAACACAAGAAAAAGCAGCACAAAAGGCAGATATAATGGAAAAAAAGGTGGAAACCTTGATTGATGAGCGAAAAGAGTATAGAGAAAGTTGCAGAATCGTAGAAAAATACAAAAGAAGATGAGGAAGGTCTATTTCCGATAAAAAACATCCAAAACTCACCGCTTCGCTTAACTTTGCCAGTTGCAATATGATGGAAAAACGACGAAAAACTCAACATCATTCCAAAACAATAAAGAGGGTGAACACTATCATATTCGATATATACCCCAAAATAGTGCAAGGAATTTAGTGTACATACACACAAAAAACACAATCCAAAACGTTAGTACCTCTTGCTTGACCTATTGCAGACAGTTTGAGTGGAGAAAAATGATTGCATAGTTCTTCCTCATCGTGTTTCAATGCGCACACAGTAAACGGCGAACAAAAAACCACAGAACCTAGCGTAACGAAGAAACAATTTTGCCCAAAATAACACTGATCAAACTAAGCCTACAGAGAACTTCCGTCACTCTATCATTTACCAAACTTATAGCCGCTAAATTTAATAGTAACGCAACGCACCACACATACCATACTGCCACTATTCATCTTTTTTGAAGTTGGTCGTAGCATTATCAGCTTCCCAATTTGTAGAACAAGGAATTAACTATAATTAGCGGCTATGAAAGGGCAGCTGTTTCCAACTATTTCATATGGCTAATCTCATCAAGCGAGCACATGTGTGTGCGTGTGTGTGTGTGTATATATATAAATCTAGAGTATAGCAATACCACATTAAAAGCTCTAATTTACACTCAAAACATCTCATAAACAAAAAAGCAGCACACACTACAAGGAATGTGTATCTTCAATCTTAAACAGCTAAAATTGTTCGCAACACACCACGTATTGAGCAATATACTCCACTTTCACACACATCTTCGAATACGCTCATTCCTTCTCTATACATACTTCAAGGCAGGTAAACTGTAGCTTATAGACTACAAGCACAGCACTTCTATAGAATTTATGGTAACACACTAAATATGAGCTATATCAGCTTCATTTATGCACCCATATGATACCACGATGATAGCGTAATCGTAAGTTCACCACCACCCTCTCTATCTCCATTTGAGTGAATCTTTCTGGTAGGCACACACACACAAGATGAAGCAAAAACCAGAAGATTTTTACGTAGATATCTATACGCATAAAAATGCAAAATAATTCCGCATTTGACTTTATAAACGCTTGAAGACGCTCGGATCTTCAGCGCAAAATTGGACGGACGTGATATGCCTATCAAGATGGCTGAGTTGCATCCGTTGGGTGTGTGTTATCTTGGTGCGTACGTGTTGTGTACATGGGTAGCTTGAGCATATCGTGAGTGTGTGTTTGTCTGTGTATGTGTGTATTTCTGTATGTTGCATATGTGTGTACATGTTAACCAAATTTGACAAAAATTCAATGACATGCTGCCTAGTACAGCAACAGTCAATATAATCAGGCAGTCGTGATCTATTGAAGAAGCAAGGACTTCACACACATTTAACATCATCTACAAAAAAAAAGAGCCTATATGGAACTGATCTACCACTTTCAACCCCCTTACTCTAAACCTACGCACATAAGATTGCTTCAACTATCAGATACTAGCACTCGAGTTGTTCATTCTATACCTCTGGGAGGCCCGTTGAAGGGAATTCTTCCACTCTTATAGTAGACTTTACTAGACTCATGCGGGGCATCAGCTGCGAGAGGAAGAGGGAGGAATACTTGCTTTTCTTGGCGTGTGCGTGCATGGCAGCCTTCTGCACTCGTCCAGTCGGCTTCCCTGAAAAAAATCCGAGCTTAATACCAGTCATTACCCCTTTAAATTATTGGTTAAAATAAAGCCTAATATATCCAGAAATCGCTGCTTCTTCAGGGAGGCTTACTGATGAAAGAAACACACACACAGACCCCCCAAAACACATACACACCCCAAAAAAAACACACACCCCCAAAAAATGCACATGAACAGTCAGCATTGAAATTTCACACACGCTTGGCTACAGTATAAGGAAGAATTTTGGTGTACAGAGAAGGGGCATGCGCAAAGCGGGCAACTCGCTACACATAAGGAACCCGATTAGAAACGCAAAGAAAGTTTTCAGAAACTTTTTTTAACCGAAAACTGGGGAAAGACGCCTAAACTAACTTTTACGCATAATAATATTGAAGTATTGTGGATGTAAAATCTAGTGTTACTTACAAAAACCTAGTAATAAACAGACTAGCACACCAAAGGCTCCAAATAGGCGAAACAACTGGGATATACTAATGATGCACAAATGCTAAATATACGCTTAAAAAGGAACATCCACGCATTCCTTCAAAAAAGTGGAAAAAAGAGGAGTTCAAAAGAAAGTTCAAAGCTCCCTCTCAAAGTTTGGGAAAAGCCGCAGTATCTCAAGTATACGGGGAAGCTCAGTAAGCTCGAATAGTGCGAAGAAAATCTCTTCAAGAAAAAGTTAAAATCTTCACAAAATCGCCAAAACTAGTCAAAAAATTTCAAATTTGGCAATGAAATAGAAATTATTACCTTAGCCAAGACTAAAATTAAAGTTATAATTTCTTCCTATACTGATTATAGTGATAAATTAGCTATTATGGCTGTACAGCGAAATGAAGAAAATCAAGAAAAAACTAAAAATTAAAGATGTAGATTTCACATATTCAATCTCAGGATAGAGAAAAAAACACGAAAAACGCTGCATTTAGCTCTTCCTAAAGCCCTAAAACACGAATTCTCATAGCAAAACATCATTCTATAGAGCTCGTAGAGATGCTTTACCATAGTGCCACAAAAAATCATATACAATTATGCTTCTATAAGAAAGAGTTTCTAGTTAATCATATCTATACCCAGCTGCCTGTTGATGACATATTCCCATGTTTCCTGGGATATCTGAAGATTCCGCTTGTACTTTGCCTTTGAAGAGGAGGAAACACTAGCTAACGTGGGTATCCCCAATCCGCATCGATATAATTCCTCGTATCTCATCCAAGCCACACACTCCCTCTTGCCAAAACAGGCACGGATACCCAACATGTCAATAACGGAACCGAACAAGTTATAAGTGAAGTGTGCAGAGACATATGCGCATCGTAGTGGGTGTGTGTGTGCGATTTCAACTCTTTTCAAAGTACTAAAAACTCATTCACAAGCCTTCAGGCGCGAAAAAAAGGCAAGGTACTCTTCGAGTGAATCCTTTAATCGAATTTTTCGGAACCCCTCAGCTGAACCAGGAAAAAAAGCAAACACACGCACAACCAGGTGTACCAGAGTGCTCTCGTGCGAAAAACTTGTTGCACACACAGCAATGGGGACGAGCTATATAAATCGTAGAAGGATACCATTACGGGGCCAGTGAAATTCCTGATTCACTGCACAATATGTTCAAATTCACAAACTGCAAGCAAAAGAAGACTCTTCGCAGCGCATTAATTTTAAAGAAGGTAGATAAAATACGTATCATCAAGTTCTCTTCTCGAAGTTGAAAGGTCAGGAAGACGATTGTTCGAATGGGAGAGCATCACGCTGTATTAACTCGGCTTTAATTTGCGTTGAAGACATCATTTTCCACACTTTTAGCGCTAAAAAATCGTATCTTCTTCAAGCTTTCGTTGGTAAAACAAGATCCTATCTTAAAAGTGCTAAATAACCTACATCTTCCAGCCATTTCGCTAAATTGATAGAATTTTCAAATATTCTAATTTGAGTAATAGGGGCTATCATAAAACCTAGACGCATTGCGAACGAAATCTCCTAGTGTCATTCAAGCCCTCAAAAGGAAGTAAATATTATGGATATTCGGTAATTAGCATCATTTTTTATAAAAAAATCTTTCTTTTATAAAAGAGATAGCTTGACCTAGTTTCAGCATAGTAAAGAGCAATTTTGATAGAAGATCCTATAAAATATGGAAGATAAATGCCATGAAAGCTGAGGATTATTCAATTTATATACTTTTTAAAAGAGAATGAAAAGTGTGCTCGTTGTATTGATTTTGCTTTCCATCTTCGGGATGGCAATCATCAATTCAAGGCGATATGAGTTGGTTAGGATTGTGCGCAGTAGCTCCTATATAAGCTCTTGTAACTTCATTTAGTGGTAGTCTTGAGGGCCTTCTGCGCTTCGGCACTTGTTAAAATGCAAGTCATTGGCCTCCACTCTCTAGGGATAAAGGTACCGATGAGTGTGTAGAGCATAGAGTTGAGATTCGGAGAGTCTATGGATCCACTATAAGAAATGCTGCGTAGGTTTGAAGCTGCTGCTGGCTTACTAGCTCTCAACCCGATTGCAAAGGCGCAATATTTAAGAGGATAGCCCAGTTAGGTAGATGATGTTAATAGCTGAGAGTATCATTAGCGGTCGTTTTAGGAACTTTGTTGGGCAAATGATGCTAGTAGTTGAGATTATCATTAGTGGTGGTTTTTGTAGCCCAGGCAGCTAAACGATACTAGTATTAGATATATAGCATCACTCCATATTTTGCTAGCCCGGTTAGCTAATCCATGCTTGAGCCAATGAAAATACTTTTCCTCGCATAACATTAGCTAATTTCCTATTAAATAGATTTGTGGTACCTAGTTAATACTCTGATACCCTAAGTAAAAATTATGATTTGAATTTATTTTCCAAATCAAAGGCCAAGTTTGTGGTATTTCACTTTGTCAGTAGCTTTTCACAGGCAATACTATTTTATCTTAATTAAGCTTGAACTGAAAAAGTAGCACCATGGCCTGCAAATTCTAAAAAATTTGACCAGTATTGAGATATCCGGTTTTAAATTATAACCTTCAAAAGATAGAACAGACGGCATCCGACGCATTTCCCTCCCTCAACTATTAAGCTATGCACAATCACCAATTAATACTTCGGTTTATCACCAGAGCTGCTATCTGGACTAACATCAACGTTTGTGTGTTTTTTGTCTTTTTTTTTGGTGCTTGCCAAGTATACGCATGAAACACCTTCAGCAGGCGATGACACTGCCATAAAATTAAAGCACTTGCAATGCTATATACTCTGAATTGGTATAGCCTAACTCATCCGCAAGGAAGTAAAGCGAGTACTTTGAGCTCAGGCTCTATGTCACATTTTTTTCATATAAGATAGCAAAAGCTATTCAGCTTTGCTGATCGGAATATTGAGCTTAAAAGTGATTCACGATATCCTACACTTCTCAGGGACTAAAACGTAAGTGTGATCAGCAAGTCCGCGGAATTCTGATTTTCTCCGTAGGACAGCTTAAAAAGTTGTCTTTGTTATGAATGTCAAACATAATGCTGCGTAAAATTAGGAAAAAGCACCTTGCACGCGCACAAACAAACTTTCCTTTCTTTTTTGTGCTGATATTCACTACTGAAAACTGCAGAGTGATATCTAGTATATCATATTCCACTAAAATTTAATATGTTGGCATAAACAAAATTATTTCTCTTAACAGCGTTTTTCAAAAAAATATAAAATCTGGTGAAAATACTCGTAAACCGTTTCATTTTTTGACGCACTGCAAGTTTATTTACACTCTAATCCGCTTGTGACTTATTTGGTAGTCGATAGAAGAGCCTTACTATTTTTGGGATGTAAAGGGAGGAACGATGCAAAATAGGCGGAGTTATACGGAAGGGAAGCTCTCTTTGGATTTCGTATTTGGAAAAATACTTTCTCTAAAACTTGTATTATCCCCACAAATTATTGATGTGTCGGCACACATATATATTCCCCGTTTCAAGGTAGTTCAATTATAATACTAGTTGCGGCAAGTACTTGTGGCTAGCAATAGCGCGGTGGAGCGTTCTTTTAGAATCAAACACAGACTTAAGCTACATACGTAATAAGCGATATTCAATGCTATTTTTTCTCAAATTGGCATGCTTTCTTCTTAATGTCCTTTCATGGATAGTTTTCTGCATCAGTTACGCTGTTCTTACACAGGAAATTGGTAGGATTGCCACAGAACCACCGCAGCAAATATGGAGTATTATTTAAGCTTTTCAGCTATGCCATTAACGAAATTTATATCAGAGCCCTGTTGCGGAGAGGTAGCTCCACTAGGGAAAAAACGCGAAGAACTAGTAGTGGGCTTCCCCAAGTGCTATACTGTGCACATGCTAAAGTAATGTCGTGGGTTATCTTAAAATTAAGCATAGTGGGTATTCAATTATTCAAGTAAACCATTCAAACAAGCAAAATTCATCCCAATGCAGGATTTTGGCCTGCCAGAATCATGCAAACAATTACCTCTGTTGAAGGGCCACAATAGTTTGTCAGATAAGCCTAAGCAAAAGATATTTCGTAGCTAATTACGCAACATCATAGAATTCCAAGACCTCCATGAAAAATGAGGCAAGTCTTAATTTTGTGCTTTTCATGGTATACTCGACTTTAAACGCAACAATTGGGTTGGAATTACTCCTAGGGAGTAAACTGAAATAAAAAGGAGTGAAAAAATCTGGCGGTTGCCATGGTACATAACAGCTTCACGGCTGGAAAAGCGTGCATAGCACTCCACATCCGATGCAGGGTTAAACTAAAAGCCTGTAAAATTCAAAATTGTAACTCTATCGTAGTTACCGCAGAGTTCGGTAACTTATAAATTATTATCTTGTAGCCAGAATTATATCCCTGCCTGGAAAGTAAAAACCAATGTCTCAAATGGCCTCCTAACTCGAATTGCATCACAACAGTTCAACACCTTCTTGCAAAGAATATTCTTTAAAACTCCTGGAATAAACTAAAAGCCTATGTGCATTTTAAAAGCTATAATTTACCCGAGGCAACACTGTGTTGACCTTCGGTGATTCGTTATGAGTAACTCCGTCTTAAAATACTTTTTCCAAATTAGTCACACGGCCTCTTTTTCTTGAGCAGTCAAAAAAAAAATTGGGAATATCACCAGACCACACTAGGCAAGTTAGAAACTATTTTAGCTGTTTCATTGAGATCTACGCAGATGCATTTATTAGAAACCTCACATAAGCTTCCGTACGCAATAATACAGCGCTCCTGGGCTACATTGGTTCGCATTACGCATTATAACTAGAAGGAATAGGTTTAACAGCACGGTAACATATCTGTTTTTTGCACAACAGCAAGGCTTTCGCGCCGCGGTGGGCTTAACCTAGCGTAGTACCGGTAGTCCAGTAGCCGCAGCACAGTATGATGAACCAAATAGTTATGCCGCCCGCTTAAAGTACGTAGTGAAGCATATGTTTTACTAACGGGACACATTAGCAACCCATGGTAAGCAATGTAAAAAAATGTATTCCCATACCCCGGTGCTGCGTAGTGATCTATTGCCTACGAGGAGACTGGTATCATCGAGGCAGATTGTGCCGGTACTGTTACCTCCGTAGTTTCTACCCGGTTCACATACCCCGCCTCTCCCACCTCCGTAGCAACTTCTTTCGTGATATATATCTGCCAGTGGTCTTACAACTATTCTCTCGGGTTCCTTCTCACAACCTAGCGCGCTCCACATAAAGTCATACTATTTCGTTTATCCCACGTAGTAAGCAAACTTTTCGGTGACTGATTCCCTGGAAGTCGCTCATCAAAAATCTCCATTTTAGGGGTATGTGGTTTGACGCGCTAATTAGATCATCAGCTGCAGCCTACTATTATAGAGGTTATATTACTTCATGTGTAGTAACGTAACTTTCCAAGATGACCTACAGTATATTGCGAGACCATCAAAAACTAAACACGCTGCTGAGTATATTGCTTCTAGCTTATTCCTTGCTGCTGAGGTGTCAGCCTGCGGTCAATGTCCTTGGGACGCTGTTCTGGAGAACTTTCAACGCCTTTATATACACATAGGACGTTAATTGCAAAATTCACATCCCAGCTATCAGGGGGATATGCGCTATGTTATCCGTGGAGCCAGTCGTTCTCTTAGGTATTCTCATTTATCAGTCATAATTAGTGTGCCTCTCATATACCACACCTGCATGCCTCTAATGTTAAGCCGCGGGGAATAAAAAAAAGCGATAGCCCGCAAGTACAGCAAATAAACCATTAAGGTTATTTACCACTTTAAAATTAGCGATAGTAACAATATAGATATTCAGCATATTAGGATTTAATCTCTTTCTTTGCGTTGGCTGGTGTAAGGTTATTCCTCGTTCTGGACACGCTACGTAGTACACACCATCATATCAGGTTTTCAAGGCTATCCCCCCCCTATCATTCTAAGGATGAAGCTGAAAAAGTACTAGTAGCGATTTCAGTTGTTCTTGGCTATTGAGACAAGATATACTGGTCGCTGGTTGCTTCATAGTTAAATTTCAAATTTAAGCTATTCGTTGCGTGTGAAGGTCACGTATATACGCGGGCTTCAAGCTTGCTTAAGTTAGTTATGGGTAGATAGTATGATGTTTAAAGGAAACTTGAGCGGCGGCACTACCGTGTGCATATCCACTCTATAGATTTCTGCCACCCAAAGTAGCTACGCTTGCAATAGCGTCTATGCAGGATATTTTCAAAAGTTACAACTCAAGACTTTTGGAAGGCGCTACCCCACTACGGCGGCCAGTCGTCATACCTACATATAGATGAGCTTCTGGTACCCAAGATTGTATCTATGATTAAGGCATTAAATCACTGGAGTGTATTGATCTTAACTGAGGGTGTGCTTCAAAGCTCTTCGCCGCGTTGATGCTTGGTGCGTTTACCACATTCACTTGTGAGCTATGATGGTCACTATGTAATACTTTCACACATATTCACGAGCAGGCAACAGGCTGGATAAGATATACTGGTCATCAATATTAGGTCCGGGCGAGCCCAGTTGGATGATCAAAGTAGCCGAGAGCCGGGCGGCAGCGAATCACATCATCATTGATCGTAACGAACGCTGCCATCAATGAATGAGGCCGGCTGCAACCGCCTGTATTCCTGAAAATCCCCCGCGCATATCTGAAACACACCTTCGGTCCAAAGGTAAACCCTCATAAGCAGCTCAAGCGCCCTCACCGAAGTTGCTACTGTGCTATCGACAACCTCATCGCCTGGCATTCAAAATTTTAACATAGAGGCGTATCGCGTTAGATGTCGCTGAAGTTGATTTAAGACAGTAGCGCAGTCAGTTCTGTTAATGTGGGCTAATATCGTTTGCTTGGAATGGAAGAATTTTAAATGGGTTGCGGCGTCCCTCTTTTTCTTCTCGCGCTTCGAAATGAGCGGCGTAACCCTCTAAAACCTGGAGAGGTTTAGAGGACGGACCCATGCACCTCAGAAAGGGTACTGATGCAATGCTTGTCGGCTTCCGGTTGTTTATTGATACCGCATGCAACCTCTGGGGATGCTGAAGGGGGGAATTCATGTTGTACACGTTTCCTCGTATCAGCTAGACGTGGTCTTGAGTCCACAGGGATAAGATCTGATAGTGGTAGCGCGTAGCTTGTGTATCTACTGCCGGAGATAGCTTGTATTTTCTTGCTTATTGATCTTTATGACCGCCCTCACCGTTGTCTTAAACTTTAATCCAGTTGAATTATCGTTAGGAAGTTAACGTAGCATTTCTTGCCTATTTGAATAAGTAGCTTATCACTTTTCTTTATTACACCTGTTCGACAGAAGTTGGATCTTTGCCTTTTTTGGTCTTATCATTGGGGCATATTTGGACTGCGCTTCCTTGTGGCTTGATAAGTCAACTTGTGTTTGGAGAGGTATTCTCAACCGTGATAAGCTTGTTTCACCGCTGCGTTGCTTCTCTAAATGGTTTTCAGCTTAAAGATTGTTTAACTTAAGGGAAATTTAACGCTTGGTTGAGGACTCTCTAAGGATAATAGCCTTATTGTCACATGTATGAGCCATTGAGTTTGGTAAGGAAGAAAAATCCATTCTTTTTTTTTGATGGCGCATCTCTTACTTTTATGAAATAGTTCTTTGATATATTGTGATATATTGTGCCAGTAATCTTACAATCATAAAATTGATGTATTGGGCTCTTATTTTTTGGTTTTACTTTTGTTTTGTGTAATTTTTAAGTTGTTTACGGGAAGTGTTGTTTTTGCCGATTGCTGCTTCATAAGAAGAGATTTGCTATTGTCCGTTGTCAAATTTTTTTGAAGACAGTGACTCGGTGACTATGCCAATTATTTCTGCGCTATTTTGTTTCAGTTTGCGGTATTAGGGTCACAACTCATCGCAAAATGCGGCATTTTTTATTTTGAATAAATGCATACCTGTATGATGTATTACGCTGTAGATTGCTTTATAAAAATTCTATGAAATCATCTGCCCTTGGTCTACTCGAACTTCCCTAAAACCTTCGCTGCGAAATTACAAGTGACGTCCTCGAATTTTTTATGGATATTATCACCTTGAGTTTTTTCTAAAAATTTTCAGGTGGCACCCTTCCTCAATCAATCGTATCTCTCATGAGTAGTGTTGTAGTAGTCCCCCCCCAAGTAGCTTCAGCTGCATCGTGCAGTTGTTTAGGCAATTGTATTGATCATGAGGCGCGGGGCGTAGATGTGGAGCCACAAAAGGCGCCCTCAGCGTCTTTTGAACAGGGAAACGAACTTGCTGCGCAGAGTTATCTCCGCAGCAAGCGTAGAAGATCTAGTACAGATACATATATAGGCAGTGAGCCTGAATTTTACTTACCCGATACGGATTCTACAAGCTTTAAACGTTTCAGAGCTGGCAGGAATGCCCTGAGAGATGATTCCTGTCATGATTACGATGCCAATGGTGCTTATCGCAACCAGGATCACTTCCGTAGCGATTCCTGTAGATTTAGTTCGGATGATGACATGCCTAGTGAGCCATCTTCTCATCGTAATCTAAGTGAAGCCAATACTTCGGTTGACCCTGATGCATCTCGAGAGGATGCCAAATGTTCTCTTGCTAACTGCGCAGAACCGAAGGTCACTCAGGACTTCCACAGCTTGGATGAAGGTAGAAAATGCAATTTCTTAATAGAGGAAGTCAAAAGTGATGAGCGTGAAAGCACTCGTAAGTTTAAACTGATAATTTGTGCTGTAAGCTAGTAGGCATCGCGTTCTCTCTCGCTATGATCCAATTTTTTGTGTGAATATTTTGAACTTTAAATGCTTGAAGCATTTTTGTTTCTTATTAATGTTTGTATATGCTCCCACTGCAGTTGCATAATATCAATTTTTCGCTTCTTAGTTTAATTGAATATATACTACCGTATCTGGTTTTTTTTTTAATGGATATGAAAGATACTGATAACTTGTGGATTATCATATTTATTGAAATGCGTATTTTTGTGCGTAGAGCCATTAGCAAGGGATAATGATGCTAAAAGTTCAATAGTCTCACGATGGTCAGAGTTATTGATTATGTCTTTGAGAGAATCTTCTTCTTATGAGGATGCGGAGTCACGAACCAAAAGCGTCGTAAATGGTGGGTGCTTTTTAACTTCGCTGCTTGATGTCATTAATTGATATTTTGGACTAAAATTAGTTCTGTACTGGTTATTTTCAGCGTTGGTTGCCTTTTTGGCTTATTTCTAGAGTAACCATTAGTTACCTTTACTTAAATACGCTGTCTCTAATTACCTGTTTTGCGCAGATTTTATTTCCTACATTTATGATACAAGTCGGGCCTCTTCGGGTGAACTGCGCCAATCGATACAATCAGGTTTGCTTTTGGTTGCTTTTGGAAATTTCTAGTTGATAGTTAGCTTTTATCTTTTATTTTTCTTTGCTTTACGATCAGATTCGCAGAAGAGGCTGGAACAAGTTATATCGGAGAAGCAGGTTTTAGCGAGGGGGATGAAGATTCTACATGAAAAGCTGCAGGTAACTATTTGGTTTTTTTTTCAAAGCTGTTCTTTGTAAGCTATTCACCAATAGTACAAGTTTAGATGCTTAAGGAAATCTCCTTTGATGGCTTTATTGTATTTTTGATGGAATTTTAAGGTATTTCAAGCTTCGGAAGCTGCGAATGCAAAGGAGATTGATCGCCTTAACCGGGAACTACTTATGGTATCCAATAATTATCAAAAATTGAAGGACGCTATCCAAATTTATATGTATAATATGAACGTGGAGCCTCACCAGATGCGGTTTCATGAAAGGTGAGCAAATATTTGGATTTAGCATGTATGAGGGCTACAAAAAACCGAACTTTTTGCAGCAGCCGCTTTTTTTGATTACTGCAGGTTTTAAATTACTGCATATGTTTTTATTAGTTTTTTCTTTTCGTTTTTTGGCCCTCCGAGGCGAATTTGTGGTTGTTTCTTACGCTTTTGATGTTGCGGTAAAGCTTGCTGCTAATCTATTTTTTTCAATGCCTTTTTTTGTCAGGCCTCCTCCCGATGTTTACTAATCACTTGTTGCTCCGCGTAATATTGGGCTTGATTTAACAAAAAATTTTGGTGAAGCCTTGCCTTTGAATGCGGCTGGTATATTTTGAATTGTCTAGTGTGGTCAGATGATAAAAGACACATTTAGTAGGTTTTTATTTACCTATTTTTTCTCTATTACAACGCCTGATTCAAATATGTATGTACATTTACCTTAATTATGGCTGTTCCTTTATAATAACATACGGAGATCTTGCTTTTGAGCTTCGCCTTTTTTTTAGCCTTAATTTCCACGGTAGAGACCGACATTTTTTTATACTTCTTTCGCGGGATCCAAAAATGTATATTCGCGTTGAAGTGAATGTATTGCCAGGTGTACCAGCTTGCAGAATATTGATATTAATATCGGCGAATATTGATGGATACATTATCTGTGATGATAGCCTTATTATGAAATAGAAAACGTGCGTACATGTGCGCTTACTCTTTTGCTTGCTCCTTCACCCTCATTCCCCTTCTAAGTAGCTGAGCCTCTGCTTTAATGTGGATGATTGCTTCAAAGCGATTAATTCCATAGGTATCTTAATTTGCTTAGAAAATATAGACGCATTAATTTTAACCGAAATATCATCTACTATAGGTGAAAACGTGTGGAAACGTATCTTAGTTTGTAGGAGATTTCCGCCGCTGTGTGCTTATTGATAGAAGGAAAGGTGTTAATGCCAGTTGCTCAGCCCTGATTTTTTCAAATATTAGTTACTTTTGTTTTGTTGCTAGTGAAATGTGATGGGCATAAATATTTTATGCACTACTATTATATAAAGTGCATATAAATCTTGTAAATATTTTTGGCTGTTTCTCACCCTAAGTTATGAGCTCCTTAGGGCCAGATTCCGGTTGTGGTATATTTGTTTCTGTGGTTAAACTTGCAGTGTGCAGCAGATGCAGCTACACACTGCAAGTTTAACCTGACTCCCTTACTATATTAGCGCCTCGTTAATAGTGTTTTTTTGTTTAGCGATAACGCAAACTCAGGGGATTTGCTGAGGATTCGTTTTCTTTGTGTTAAGTTTTGATGGGGGTGCTGCGTTGCCTACCGCTGTTCCTGTAAGTTACTGTGGACCAGCCTTTGTTCTGTGCTTGTTTATAGTTGGTGTTTTTCTTATTCTCCTGTGCAGTGTAATTGCTAAGAGTGACTTCCATTTTCCTTTACCATCGGCTATTTAAGTTTATTTATGATGGAACAAGTACTCGCATGGGAGTTGCTTATGTGAATTACTCAGATGCGTTGACGTAACACTACTTTTTTGGAGAGGACAGTAGTAGTGCCTTGGATTTAGAAATTTGGATACACTAGATGATTTTGAGTTGTGCCTCTAGCGTTTGTTGAGATGATTCTCCCTGGCGCAATTTAATTTTGTCAATTACCAAAGAAGTTATGTCTGGAAAATCCTTAGAATTACCTTGTTCAATTTATTCCTGGAGTACTTATTGTAATGTTTTCATACTAGCTTGAGTTTGACACCAATCCTAAGTATGCTTTGCAGTAGGTTTGCCTAATTGGGTAAAGCAAAGTTTTGTTATTTGATATATGATAGTTATTCCGCTGGTTTAGCCAGAGTGTAAGCGAGCATTTCTTTCAAGACTGCTAATAATAGCTGTTGAATACCGTTTGTTTTTAAAGATTAAAACTATGCTAAGCATGCTTACGATGCTTACACTTGTCTTTGGATGATTTTATCCATATTCATTGGCACCAGGCGGTGGTTTATTGTCTTAACGTTGTCTGCAGTAAAGGTTATTGTCAACTTTCTTAAGGCCGTTCGTTCTAAGATTTTATGCATCGCGACAGAATAAAGCATTCTAGGAAGTAATTTTACCTTCTGTGACCCTTGCATTGATCCTGACAGAAGTCTAGTCGAATTACCATTGGATTCCCTCGTTTGTTTCTAGAGCGTTATCTGGCTCTCCTCGCGACTTACGTGGTCAACTCCCTGGGAAAGCAGGGCACTGACTACTGCGCTACTGCTGCTTTTCCTGTCAAGTAATAGCATTTGCCCTTGTTTCCTTATCACCGTACTGTATTTTCAAGGAATTTTTTTGCTATTTCATCTTAGCAACGTATGCTTGAAAAAAGTAGCCGCTGGGACTGAAGTCTCCTTTCAATTGAGAGTAGCTATACGTTATGGATATATGCTTGATGAACCCGGCTATTCTTGCCTTGGAGTAAGACTGAGGAGCTATTGCGCCTTGGGCATTTGGTGGTCAGCGGCGCAGACAGGCAGCTACGCATTCCTTCCTGTTTGCACTCGCGGAAGTAGTTCTTGTGAATGTTCCTTAACTATCTGCTGAGGGATTGTTGAAGCTATCAATTTCAAAATGGCGTCTAGGCAAGCTTTCTTCCTGGGTTCGTTCGCGAGGTACTCTCGTGTAGCACTTATGACCCCTTTTTTTGAGAATGGCCTTATACAGTCTGCTGCATCTGCCTACGCAGGCTATCGAAAAAAGCTTTTGCATAACACAGGGGACTAGTTGGTGGTTATGTAGCGTACTAAATACGCCGCTGCCTCTTAAGTCTTACTTCTGGTCACTCGAATGGTTGGTGTAGCCACGGGTCCCGGGCAACTTCGTGCACTTTGCCCGTTCGGTTAATTCCCCCAAAACTTTCTAGTTGGAGAACTTCACTCTGCTAGTAAAGATAGTGGTCGCTTGCTATATATAAAATTGCGAAAACACTAAATACGTTTTCTGAAGCTATTCAAGGGGACTAAGTAACAGCTTGGCGGTAGTAGGCCCCGTTTAAAGCGGTGTAACTTCATGTAATTTTGTTCTTGAACCATTACTCCCCGGAAACTACGCGCAGGGAAAAAATCAATAAGCAATCAACAGATTTCTACCAGGGCATTTTGATCACGGCCAACGTTCGTATAGGCATTCGAGAATTAGGGGCTGGAATAACGCAAAATTATAAGACAACGCGAAGCTGAGTGCTTGCTGGTGATCACTTGCGATACTTTGGCATTAAGGGTGATTACTGGCTAAAAAACAACGAAGCTTCGATTTTGTTCTTGATTATCACACTACTCTTACAAAATTTTTCCTTGTTTTGCAATTAAAGCAATTATCTACATTTCGATAATACTCTTCCGCGTGTTGTAAGAAGATTACCTAAGTTTGTGCGAGTTTAGTATTCTTAGACAAGCGCGCCATATACGACACTTTTTACATCTCAAGGCTACACACGATAAGCATGTACCACCGCTCTCGTTAAATTTTTTGCTGTGCTTGAATGATGTAGCACCTATCAGTTGTTGCTCTTACGGTGAGGTCATGAAGAAGAGTAGTTTTTATACCCAAGAAGTTTTACCTAGCTTAAGTTCATACGCAGCTTTTAGATCAAGCCAAGGGAGTAGCTATTCATACGATATACAAGAAAATAAGCCATTCTTATCAGGAGGGCGCATGGCCTCTATCCTAAGGTAAGGAGAGTTTTTCCTATTCTCACTTCACCAACTTAACGGGGCATAGGTTCAACTCCGTAAGATTATTAAATTTACGACGAAGGCTACTTTACATACAACGTAATGGCATATTTTGTGGCTTTTCTTTTAGCTGGGATGCTCCTATGAAGTCAAAAAATGGGGCAGATATAGCCCTCGAGAAAGCACGGGGGGCGACAAGGTTAGCCAATTTATTTGTGTTATGTAGGAACAAATAAAATTGGTTTTAAGCCACAGTATATGAAGCCAACATTCGTAAAAAAAATTAATAAGGTACTAGAGTGACAGCTTTCAAAAAGGTGCTGAATTACTTCCTAGATTTTATAAGAATAACACGAAGGTAAAATAAATTACTTCCGCAAGAAGCGCAGTAAGAATTCAGGAGTAGAGTTAGAATAAGCTCTGGTGATATTCAACTCAAGCAGCCGTTAAGCAAATTGTTAGGAGTTGCAGCCAATAGTAAATCTTCTTAATTGGTAACGAAAAGAAGGCTACTTACTTGTTAAAACCAAAGTCAATCAATCTTATTCTGACAGACTCTGTGAACTAGTTATACATGCTCTGCTTAGCTTATCTCTCGACAGCTTACCTGCAGCAGGAAAAGCCACAGAATGGTTTCAAGAGAACATTCCTACACTGAGGCGCGCGTCTCGAGCTATAAGTGCTTCACAGAAAAGCAGCTATCCTCAGGTTCATTAATGTGTAGTAGCATTGACTTAAAAGAGCGAAATACTATAATTTTTTGCATGTTTCGAAGAGGATAACGATAATGGTACGCAGGGCATCCGTTGACGAGTCTTGCTCTATTTCATTTCGAAAGTTACATTTAACACAGGAGTACGGAGGAGGTATACTGGGAAGGCATGAAGAATCAATATCTACGTCGCAACGTCATCGGAAGTCAAGTGTTGGTGCCAACAAGAACAGCAGCGTAATGATGACGCAGTCCATGATGCAGGGTACGAATGAAGCATGTATTTAGATACTAGTAAAGTTAATAGCATAGTTTTAGTACTTGTGGCTGAAGGGAAGAAAGAAATGCCTCCCCAAATTGCTATTATATGAAGAGGTCCTGCCTACCTAAACAGATGCTCGCAATCAGTGGCCAGAAGGATACAATGCCGCTGCAAGCCGGGAACAAAACTCGGGAAGGAGAAGATTCGCGTGGGGAAACGATTCCTCAGAGTTTGCAGCCACGCTTCGCGGCGATGGGCAACATAAAGCGGACGTGAAACAAATGAAGAAGTTTCAAGCTTACCCAAAGATTCAGACTTCACTCGTGGCGAGGTAACTTGACAACTCGAAAGACAAAGCATTATAGAAATATGTACTTTGAATATCCAGCAGAAGAAAGTGCGCGAAGTAGCTTTATAATTTTTAGTAGCATCTAGGTAATTTTTTTGTGTACCACAGGCATAATGGAAGGTTAATTTTAATTCGGTGCAAGGTTAAAACTAACAATTAGGTGAAGTAGATTAAGGTGCTATTACTCATATAAACCTCAGCGAAGTACAGGTTCCTCTCCAGTTTTACTACTAAGCTTCATGGCCCTATAATGTGGATGAAACATTGCTGTAGTTCATCATTTTTTCGTGTTCTGCTACCATGGCTGAAAATTCCTCCGCCCTCATCAGTTATTGCTATCCCGTTTCCACTGCTGATACTGATTTGCACTCCTGGCGGTTGGTGAATGATATTCTACGTTTGAAATATGCTAAAGATGTGTTACGTAGCTCGTCGGTTTCCGAACGGCCTCCATTTAACTATCCAAAAGCAGCTTGTCCGCTTCAGGCTTTTATATACCCTTACTTTGCTGAAGCTGCATTGTCTTAATCTCACAAAAAGCTCGCTCGTGGCTTGCCCCCCAAACTCCTTACTCCACTTCCGCGCATGTGTGGCACCCTTCTATGAAATCATGTTTTCTGTTGAACAAACTCAGAGAAGAAAAGGTTAAACAAAGATCACAGAAACTCTGCTTCAACGGTATCTCAAGCAATCCTTACCGATATGGCGTTGATGTACTCAATTATGAGGGCCCTAAAATACGAAGCAGAGTACGTGGGCTAGCCGAAGCCGACCACTTAGATGTAAGTTGTGCTGCTATAATTCTACAGAGGCGGCACTTTTTCTCGTATATTGAAAAAAGAAAATCTTTCCACTTAGCGATACCAGGAAACCTAAGTAACTTAATGTGAAGCTCACATGATGCAATTATTCTTCTCCTCGGCAGAGGCTACTGGTTCCATATGACAGTGTCGATGCGACTACGGTAACGCGAAATCGGCCATCACGCTCAACGATAGGGAATATGGATGTGAGTACGCAAATTTAATGATAGCAAAAGCTTCCAATATAAATCTTCTTTGGTTTAGATGGGAGCGCTCGAAAGTTTAATACAGCCTTATGGCTGGCTTGCCTGCCCTTTAGCAAGGATGCAAGATACCTAATATGCTGCTACCCTGACTCTCGTTCCCCTCGTACGAAGGGATTGCAGCAACGGGTTACTAATGAGCTATTGCATGTTTTTTATCTATACAGCAAAGACTCATTCCTTTTGAAGCTCAGGAAGTACGACTCCACGGAAAACAAATGCGCCATATAGAATCTGGCTCCAATAAAGGATTTGTGGTCAGTTTCAGCTGAGTAGTTGCTAGTCTAAGGTTACATATTCAATGCATCTTATGCTGCGGTAGAGTTACTGTTCTATATAAAAATCATACAAAATTTCTGTGTTCAGCACACCTGTGTTCCTCCTCTTATTGAAACTAGGCTATCCAAGCGTTATTTCAGGGAACAACTTGCCAACAACCTACAGGTTGTATATTCTAAAAGATGATTATATTTTAGTCTACTTATCCTGCGTGATCTTTGTGGTCATTGCTTCAAGCTTTTTATCTTTTATTCGGGTATCAGCATCCTGAGAAGCGTAGTTGGGCCAATTAAAACAACTTTCCCCCTTTAGTGCCGTAATTTTTTTTCCAGATATCTTGCAAGATTTACCACCCCATTAACTTGGTTTTTTTCATTTCCTCGGAAGTATAGTCTATCGCAGCTACTTGGTTTTTTAGTCTATTCTTTTCATTAGTGCTGTATAGTCTATCATAGCTATCACTGCTTTTACTTCATACGAAGTCATGTAGGTATTGCTGTCTAATTAAATGTTCAGCAAGACTATGTGCCAATATCGGATGATGTCCCGAAAGGAAGAAAAGCAGCCTTCAGTAACTTACAGTCGAGCATGGAGACAGGTAGCGCACTGCTATTAAGTATGCTCATAACTCATAATTCTACATTAATCTACTTCTCTATCTTCGTGATTGATAATTTTTAGAATAATATGATTGGTGTTTTTTGCTACTTTTAGGCAGTTGTATACCGAAAGATTCAAAAAGTTCATCCGTCAAAGTTCACAGAAAGAGAATATCAGGAAACCTGGCGGGTTCACAAATACAATTAGGCTATGATTAGTTCTGTAGGTTCATTCATATATTCAATACTCAAACCCGTGGTGCGCATGTTGACTGCTTAGTGAATGTGCTGCTAGGGCTTATTAGACTAAAGGAATTAATTGCGATGCGCGGAACTGTCGCTAGACGCCAGTACGCAACCGGGATTTTTACTAGGATAAATGAATTTAGTATCGGCAAAGCGCATTAAGGAAGCTACAAACATTTTCTAGCGAAATATTACGCTACACGAACTTGTGCTTCTCCCAGGACCAGGCGAGAAGGATGCGTATACAATTCCTTTCTCGTATTCACACCGTAAGTGTCGTCGTGGTGGCCTAACAGGCGGAGAGGCTCATCGCGGCATGGTTCTTGAAACAATAAGATTGGCCCGTTGATAAGCTTTTTAATGTATTGGATATAAGCATTTTATCATCCGGCATTTTGCATTATAAAGACAGCACAGATTTTAAGGCATTTCTTCAGAAAAATAACGCGCTTCTAAATAAAGCTTTTTTCAGCTATAAGCGAAAGTTTAGTATAATACCTCAATAATGCTAGCTGCAATATCGAAATGCGCCACAGAAATGTAATAATATATCGGATGGACTTCATTCGTTAACGCAAAAAATTGATTTATAGCGGGTGTCAATACTATTTAACTGTCTCTTATGGCATACGCGCCCCTTCGGCAACCTTGGCTACATCTATGAAGAATTTTTAAAACTTTATCTGCTCCTTGAAACAATTATGAAGATGTGAAACTTGCATTTTCCCCCTTTTTTATTGCCACTGAAAGCGTGCGTATGCTTATGCTGTGGGCTGAATGCCATAAAACGTCTTGGATATCGCATTGATCATGTTTACCCAGGCCTGAAGTACAGGATTTAATGTATCTTGCTTGTTTGGTTGATCGGATAAAATTGGCTTTACTCCTCCTGTTGTCGGCTGCCAGTTGCTTATTTGCTGCGCCGGTGTATTTATATACGTTTTATAAGGGTACAGGCCGTTCGGACGTGTGTTTAGGAACAACTCGGCGAAGTATCCAAGCGGTTCTAGTCTTTTAAGAAATTCTATGCCCCCATATCTGTTATATGTGTATGACTCCGCCTAATATACAGCGTAAGAATGCATATCACATTTATAGAATGCCAGTCCTTGATTTTCTCAATAGCCTCAAGATAAAGTACACCATGACATTTGTGGATCTACACAGTACCGCGTAAGCATAGCTGAAATATGTTGGAGCGCTTAGCCAGCATTAAGGGAAAATGCACAAAAAAAAGGCTTTTCATCTTACTCTTTAACCTAACAAAAGGTTGTCAAATCATTTAAATAATCTTTTGTAAGTGGTAAACGTTTTGATCCTAAAACATCGGCAAACAGAAGCCGGGCTGGAAGCATTAAAAAACTGGACGTACCAAAGGTTGCAGCGGAGTTCCTCGTATGTAGCTTGGGTTGACTGTAGGATCACATGTCTTAAGTACGAAAAATAGGACGGTAAAAAGCCTGAACAGATCAAAGCGATACATTTTATGCACATACGGAGGAAGCGCTAGTTATTTCAATTAAACGAGCAATTAGTGAGTTTTATTTGAAAAGGCTGCTAGTGCATTCGGCCGCCGCGTTATTCGTTCTAACAAATAGCTCCTAAAACGATCATTATTCTTGAGACCAAATTACATAATCTTGCACGGTTCCTGTTGCATGAAATTCTCTGCTTTATATAAAACACAAAGGTTGCTAGCCTTTGTACACACATCTGCAAAGGTAAAACGCACATTTATAAGCATGCAATCGACAGAGTGTTAAGCGCCAGCGCATAGAAATAAGGAAACCCGTAACACTGGCGCCCATGTCATTGACTTGGCACGGCATGCCATAAGCGTTAAGTCAGGAAGTCTAACAAAGCACATCGCCCATATGGCACATCTTAGCTACAGGTTATTAGCATACGGAGAGTTCGCAGGGTATGGTTCTCTCATCCAGGTTCTTCCCAGTAGTAAAATACAGCCATCTTCATCGCGACCCACCGTCCGCAGCTGAAGGTCAAGTTTAATGAGTTGCCAAAATATATATTGCATGAATCAATCGCAAAATTTTATATTCTAGAAAAATTTGACGAGAAATGAATCGTGTATTCTTATGCGGCGGAAGTGATTCCGCTTCAAAAGGCATATTCCCCCTATATGACATTTGAGATGCAGAAACAATAGTAAGCTCTTACTTTTTTGGTTTTAGCGCTTACTGATTACGATCAAATTGCAAACCCTGTATTACTCCAAGATGAATCGTTTTAGAAAATGACATCACTACTAAAGGATTTTTGATGACTTAATGATTTTAAACTTCCAAAGTCTACATTGGAAATATTAAGACTCCCCGTATATAAAATTTGTACGGCTAGAAGTTACTATTTTTTATCCCAGGCTGTTTAGACCTCTAAAAAGCTTACATAATGTAGCAGTCTTCTAATCTTGGATTTAGAAATCCCAAATCTTAAATGTAGAAATAAATTTCATATTAAGCGTTTCAATAGCTGAAACTAAAACAGCTTGCATATTTATCTAGGAAAAAAAACGAAAATAAAGCTGTTTTTAATATTTTGTGTGCTTGGTTAAACGTATGCATTCAAGTGCATAGATTGGTTAAAAAAGCACTCAAGGTGTCCAAAAAAAATATTAACTCAGTCCAAATTACCAAGGCACTAATACCAACCATATCAACAAAGAGGTTGTACGGCCATGTTCCTGTATTAAATGGTAACCAATTCTTGAGTGGCCCCCAAGATGTTTCGTTACCTTCCCCTGGACAATAATCATCTATGTCCACAGTGAAATCCATAAGCACGCCTGGTTTTCCATCATAATGCTCACCCGGAAGGAAGGTTGAATTTGAGGGCAAAGACGACACTGTCCATATACCTAGATAAATGAGCGCGCTGAGATATTGATAATTCCATTATTTACTCGCCTATAGCCACTATTTACAGCGGTGAAGCCATTATCAACCATGATAAGTCTTGTGGAGGCACTGAGAAGTGCATTTGGTCTTAGGTTCGGTTAGAATATTTCAAGAATACAATGTGGGGTGCAGCAGTGTACCAGAATACTTTAATACGAAGCCAACAAAATAGTACTTGGGCAGCAGCCATACGAGAATAAGCCTAGGCGTTACCGAGAAGATGTTGCTAATTTTCCGGCAAAGGGGTGAGCACAGTTCTTAGCTTAAATTTTTGCGCTTTATTTAAATCTTAACTCAATAAAGCGAAAAGCACTACTGCATCCCTCTGAATTTTCGCCTAATACTTTACCACAAAAGCAACTTACTGTACAGAAGATGTAGTGGGTTCAGGAATATTGTCGGTTTAGCTCAGCTTAAACTGAATTTTTTTTCGGCTACAGAGTCAAAAACTTGCAGATTATATGGATATCCTATAATAAAACTTCTGAATCATACGCAGCTAATTCAAATAAAAATAATAAGAGTTTCTGAGTATATAGACGAAAATATACTAACAATAAAGAAGGAGGAAGCAGCCTTACACTGGTGTACCTGTCGACAAATCTAGTCCTCCAAAGTTTACTACGCCGATGTTGTAGAAGTTTCCGTTGCATTGTGTTCGTAAAATGTAGTCTCCCTGGTATATGAATTCCATGACCCAATTTAGAACAGCTGAACGAATATAAAAGTGGCACCGCTGGGTAGTATAATGATTCCTCTGATTTTAATATATCTTGCAATATTTTCGGCAAACCAAATGGCTGAAGTACTGCTTTTTGCTACATGCAGCAAATTAGCACCAAGAGACAAGCTGCCTCATTAGCAATGATAGTTTATTACCTGTGTTCGTAAAGGATAGCAGCCTACCATATGCTGCCCCTAACGGTACCTTATTTGGTGTTATTGCTTGTGACCAAACGCACTCTATCTCTGGAATTAATTCGTACAAATCAGATATCTTGGTAATCAAATATTCCTTTCCGGCTTCACATGTGCCATGGGTAGGCAATCCAAGTGGAATTGGATACAAATAATCATTAAGATTGTTCGGTTTAAGGGCCTGTAAATATTCTTGAAAAGAGTTGGCCAGAGGGGATCCTAAATCAGACGGTTGCAGGGCGCTAGCCGTTATCTCTGGGCGATAAGCCGCTAACGAAAGTAAAAGCGTTAATAATAACGCTTGAGTGTGGTGAAACATACTGAATCTTCACGAATGTTTAATCTTATTTTAAGCTAGCGGCTTTTTAATTTTAGGTGCAGATACATCTAATAGATTTTTTAAACGTTAAAAGTTGCGTCACTTCTCTCCTATTACTTTTAACTACGAAAGCGCGATTCAAAATTTTTTCTGCATGCGTAATGTAACAACGTATCGTAACTAGACACAGAGTATATATAGGGTGCCGTATTCACAGTGCAATTTTTGTCGAGCGTCGCAGGATTGTGTTGTATGCAACATATATTTTCACATTATACGGCGAAAGTATATATGTGCCGCTACATACTATACTGTTGCTCCTGTATCACAAGCACGCTGGGGCATGAACAACTAGGCTAACGAGCGCCTATGCATAACATGGTAAGCTTGCATGGGGGTACACGCGCTGCACTACTGTTCCCTTAGTACTACCGACGAATTAAGGCACTAAACTATGAAATACTCTTAAACACTTGAGCAGAGCAGTACGTGAAGTTTAGTTCGATATATAGCCTCGGCTAGGTTAGTAGATAATGTCGCATAAAAAGATATGGTGAGTCCTGTAACGACGTTGAGAAACTTCGTCTTAAGGCCATGCAATTTGGAAATAAGTAAGTTCGGAACAAAAGTCCTGGCCCGGGAAATGCTTTTCCCGCATAAAGTAACTGTCTTGATTAGCAAGCCGCCAGTATCTATTTCCTGTGACAGCTTCTTGAACTGCTTAGCTATGTTGAACCGCAGATTTTTGTACTCACGCGGTGATGGAATCCAATAAAGTAAGGTATACCGCATTTTTTACGGAGAATACTATTTAATTTCTTTATTAGGAATTACTAAAGGCTTCACATAATATTTACTTGCAGCACAGCGGTAAGCCCTACAGCGATTACTACGCGTACAATAGGGAATTAATTTATAGTAGCTCAGCTGGTTTGCATGGATATACGCTTGACATGTAACCCTACTCAAAAAATGGCAAGTGTGGCTCATTCAAAAGCCATATCTCATTGAAGATATACAGAGGTGCGTTATTATGACAAAATACGCTGAAAAAGTAATAGTAACGCGTTTCGATTTTGTTGCCTTCAAATGTCTACTACATGCCAATAATAACTTTCCGCAGAACCCGTGTGTGCGTCGCGCGGTATCCGCTATAAATAGCGCTCTTACCTGCGGCAAGTCGCAATATTATTGAACCTTGAATGGTACGTACACTCTATCGTGCGACCTGCCTTTGGAAAAAATAACCACGCAAGGAAATTCACATCCGACATTCTTGTTACGTAGTTTCACAAGTCAAACTGTCTGTGCACATTACTTCGGAATATAATGCCTTTAGGGTGAATTCTATCAGATAATCGATCTTTCCGTGTATATAATATGCTGAGCCTACTTCGGAGCAAGCGCCTTTTTGGGAACTCCCTGCCAAGAGTTTTAAGAAATTCTTTAGCAAGGGAAAAGCCACTGCAAAAACTGACGTGTTCGAGCTATTCCATTGTATAGCCTATTTAGTTCTGAATTATGTGTTCTTACACGGTAATGAATTAAATCCTATTTAATCTCAGGTCAAGCACATCGACGTTTGCAGCTCACTTCCTTGCCACTATCCTGAGAGCGTTGCAACGCGGTAATTCCATGCAGCTAGTGCCATTGACATTGTACGAAGTGGAGCACGGTGGTTTTTTTTTCGCAGGGGCAAGTTGAAGGAGCTAGTCTTTGCCAATGATATACTATGCGTCGTGTAAGAACTATTATTAAAATATTCTTACATATTAATAAGCTTTACACGCCACATTGCACAAGCAGCACGGAATCCGGGATAGCTAGAGCTTATGATACGGTGATAAAGCACAATACATTAATTAAAAATATAAAAACCCTGTGGCCTTCAACAGATCTCTGGAACAATTAAATGCGAGCTCAACCCTGCTAGCCCCACATTTATTGGTATTCAATATAATTGAATATAGCATAGAAGAGGCGCGCAACCTGTGTTTGTCCTGCAGCCGTTCATACTCTAGTGTACAATCGCTTCACTGATACAATAATAATAGTGTACACGGGTTCCCCCGGGGAGCTTCAGTGTTCCGTGGTAGATTGTACGGTAAGAGCCTTCATAAGGATTTTTAATGGACGACAGCGGGGAAAATACTATGCTTTAGGGAGTTCGAAACAATACTCCCAGGTCATCCGTGAGCAGCAAATTATTCGGTGAGTATACCTTTTTTGATATAAGAAAATTAGGCAAATAACCAAGACTGGGATAAACTCAGAAACAGTTATCTTGACACATCCCGCCTTTTTCGAGTTCGATGGTAATCAAATTTACACAAAAATGAGGAGAAGAGATTCAATTACGCAGCCAAGCAGACACTAACGCAAAAATTGTGGCCTGCCACATGCTGCAGCAGACATTCGAATTTTGTGAGATTAGATTTCTAATACTTCCTTGATAGTCTCGAAAGTGTGCTTTTCTTATGCAGGGGTAGTGATAAACATCAGAGATAAAGCATCGCTTCGAAAATATATAATATCAACCCTTTGGCCGACAATTTTCTCTATAGGACATGAGGACTTACACCCTCGCCTTCAAAATACACGGCGAACCCTTCCAGGGTAACTACCTAGCTAGTGCTCCAGAATGTGATAGTATGAATTGACCTATCCCTCTGCAGAACTCAGGTTAATATCGGTACAAGCTACGGCTACAAAACAGGTGCAGACCTCTATGCAGGGTGTCAGACGGGCTAGTTGCCATGTTTTTGGATCCCACTGAAGACACCATACCGATCTCGGTGTTCGACCTAGACGATGGTTCATGCAAGGCAAAGGCATCCTTCAACATACTGCCTCACAGGAAAATGCATTTTTTGGAACTAATTGTCTGCAATCTGCTGGTAGTGATCAGAACCTAACTCATACTAGCACTACTTTCATAATTTCAAAAGATTAAGCAAGAAGGAGCCTCAATGCGAATATTTAATCTAATCGACAAGACTTGCGTCAAAGTGGAGGATACAAGAAAGTTCAGGCCCACAGGTATCACCCAACTCACGCATGTATCGCATGCAGTCGCTAAATGCGCCCATGATATTCAGGCTTCCTGTTTTTCCACGTGAGCAATATCTCCATCCACAGCCCCAGAAAGCATGCCAAACCCCTGTTCAGAGGCCAACACCCAGTAAAGGGAAGGCTTACCTCAGCAAGGTAATGAGTTAGCAAAAGCTAAGTGCATTACTCCCCGCTTACATGAAGATACAGGAGCCCCTACCATTCCTTGCGATATCCGACGACACTATCGAATTCTGGAGGCTAGAATGTAGCCAGCTACAAAGGCTCACCACCATCAACATACAAGGTTACTATACCTCAGCCCACCTACAACACAACCAAAGACTTGGCTGTACAGGTCTTAGAGATCCCGAGCTTTGCGTATACAACTGGAGCTGCCAAATCATGGCGGCATACGTCTGCCCACATCATACAGTAAGCCCGCAACACCTCCTCCTAATATCACTCACATAAAAATTCAACAGGACGGACTAATCCAACTACCCGGAGAAAACCCCACTTTCAGCACAGCACTGCAGCTACTATCCATGAAGGCAGCAGATATAATTAATGGATCCGACACCGAGACAGAAACCAGCGACGGCTCGCCGAAAAAAGCAGATCTCACTCCAAAGGGGACGATCAAGTTACTTTCAATGATCGACGGGGAAACTCTCGGTACCATTCACCAGGATTTATGCGGGAACGACGTCCAAGTGATGGAAGCTTCTCTAGAAAGACAAGTAAGTCCGGAAGAAGCACTACAAATCGTAACACTGACAGAACCAGCCAGCAGGTAATCGCATGCGGTGCTAGCGATGGCAAAGTCAGGTAAGCAAAACTAAACACCTGGAACAAGACACCTACATCAACCAACCTCCCTAACACTTCTACAGGATATGTCGTGCTCCTACGATATTCGACCCACCACCTCAAAGAGCAAAAGCGCCAGATGTAGATTTCTTCAAGGTAAATAGCAATAGCAAGGTGAAGTATAGAAAGAAACTAATATATATCTTCAGGATGAAACATGCGGACTGCCTAACGACATGTTCCGCATGCCATCCACGCAGCCACAGCAGCATCGCAACAAAAGAAGCTCCCATAGCCTAGGAAGCGTAGATCCTCACAATGCCAAAAAGTTTAGATACTGAGCGCTAGATAACTTCAATACAAGAATCGGCCGAACGTTCTGCCCAAATATATTACTCTACCAACACGGGCACAACGCAAGGAGAGCCTACCCCTTACATAATGAAAAATACAGCATAGCTCACGAACTTGCACCGAGAACAGGCCTAGACGTGCGACTACACTAGATCCATCTCCATCGGAAAGCCATTACTCGCTACCTCCAGACGGCGCGCTATCAAAAAAATACCTTAAGGCGATGAGGAATAAACACACTATGACCAATGGTAATCTAGCACAACTTACAAGCGGTGAAAGAGCGCAAGCCAGCCGTGCAACTACACAAGGCTGCCAGTAACCATACAGTTTGACATTAACTCAGTATCTCTGCAATCGTCAAGCCATGGCGCAAGGCCAATTAAAGTAAATAACGCGTACCGATATTACCGCGAATAAAGAGTCCATGCTCACGCTACCCATATCTATAGAGCGCTCTACAATACCCAAGATAATAGCTGCTAAGAATAAACGGAAGCAACACTAGAAGGCTTCAACTATACACGGAAAGAACATCAAATAAATATCGCCGTAAAACACGAATGTCTATAAAGCGGATGAAACGAAAATATACAGCTGCC
Source organism: Nephromyces sp. MM_2019 (assembly GCA_015657535.1). Taxonomy (NCBI): domain Eukaryota; phylum Apicomplexa; class Aconoidasida; order Nephromycida; genus Nephromyces; species Nephromyces sp. MM_2019. The sequence continues at coordinate 50,688 of JADHZB010001643.1, forward strand.
AACGCATCGCTTCAAAACTGACTATAACGGAGTGAGATAGGATTTATTGTAACCATCGTTTCTACGGATAAGGCTGCATTAAAATGGCTACCTCACCAGGATAGGTGGCAATAGTATCACGCTCGCGGGCATTCGTAAAGCTTGTGGTAGCTACAGCAGCACGAGACCATTTGAGCGTCGCAACAAGCACGTAGTGATTCATGAAGCATGACAGGATTGCCGTAATAAGACCGCAGAAATGATAGTAGCTACAACTCATCGAAGCAGGCCAAGTACGATTTTCACCGCTCTAAATTATAAATTCGCGGCAACATATACTGCAAATGAAATCGCAATAGCGACAAAATCTCAACGCAGACAGTTGAATTCACAAAACACGTTAAACATCACAATTATACACTACATCGCATCAACCGTTAAACAATGTAAGCAAAGCACAAAATAATAGTGAAATAAGTATGCAGCTCAGTTATCTGTGGCATATACATCACAATGCGATAATCCAGCAATAAAGATGGAAATCGCGATCGCCAATGCCATATCATCACCGCTGCAATAGCTATATTGCGTATGTTGCAGTCCTCAAGGATAATGAAGACTGCCATACCGTTATCGAAGAATATGGGGCATTAAAAGCGATATATATTCCTCCCCCAGGTAAGTATGGAGGGGTTTCGCGGGAGGGGGGGGGGTTAGCATGCTTGGCGGTCGTATCAATGCCAAAGCGAGCTATCAGGAGGTGATCACAAAGCATGTCATCGTCATTTCTTGCCCCGCGGCGCTCATTAGCGGTATTCTGCTCGTCCATTGCAGGTTCTTCTGCCGTGACGCGGGTCTATACGCGTAAAAGCTCATCACAAGTCTCCATTACGACAGTGTGATGTTGCGACCTCCATCACAGGTGATCACGGCATTCCCTCAATTAGTCCCAAGGATAACAGGACGGCGCCAGCCGGTAGCAGCCGCTAATCGACGCCTTTGCGATGGTTCTGCGCATTCCGATAAGTTCGCGGCACCTAGAACTCTTTGACGTGGCTATTCGGCATGAGCGCAGCCCTACATCGCGTTGTAAAACCTGACGTGGAGGGCTAGACGCCCGCTTGCTGGCCTTAGAAGCGAATCAGCGCCGCGGGTTGAGGAGACTTGGAAATTCCGTGTTACCGATGTACGCTGAGGTAAAGGCCTTCGATTTATAACAATGAAGCAACACGAACATTTAATTTGTGTCCAGGGTATTTGTATTTAGTTTCAATATGGGCCCCCCCCCTTTAGACTAGGAGGGATTATGTTACTTTTCGCTCCATCTACTTTTTTTCCGTTGCATGTATCGCACCTAGCCTTACCCTTCTTGGAAGATGCGTTTTATCAGCAGTAAATTTACAAACTAGTGGTGCATGATATATCTAATGGTGTCTCGTGGATACTCGACTATTATTAGCATTTTATCCTAAAAGTGTAGCATGATTAAACTATGCGCAGGCAGAACATTTCTTATTCCGCTTTTTCAGCAATACCAGCGCATTATCACCTGCATATGTTTTGAGTATGCACATAGCAATAGTACGAATAGAATGTCTCGCTTGATGTCTCAGCAGTTTCCGGCCTTTGTTGAATCCTTTGCCCTTGAAATTGGCTTTTCTATTGTCTTAATAATGTATTTGTGCGCTTGTAGGTACCGAATAATTGTGATGGCTTAATCATTAGCAATAGGTGGGTCGAACAGGAATTCTTCGAGTTGTATCACATGACCCTATATAACCTTATAATTAGTAGAGCTAGAATTCCAACAAGCAACTCCTGGAATTCGGTATTACAGCAGACTGTGCACAAGGAGCAAATGTACAATGGATTCGCTGCGCTGCAATGGTGTATCTACACTTGACGCGGTGGTTCGCCACCCGTGGACAATGCTTAATGCAGTAGCAACATCCATTTATAAGTCTTCTAGCACAGTTCTCTGTTTACCGTCAATGCGCTTAGGGTTGTCTCTTCATGGAAGACTACGGTGATCAGGTTTTTCGGCAGTTGTTTTCGACTCTCAGTGCCACCGAATCATCGGTGCAGCTACTAGAGTACCAGATACAACATGAGCAGTCCAAAAGAAATGCGCTTCTTAAAGAAATAGAGAGGGTAATGAATACTTTGTTTAGAAAGAAAGTCTTGCCAACCAGGGTCTTAATATTTAGGATGAAGTTGAGGTTAAGCTTCTTGAGCAGAGTCTGAAGTATGCTGTGCGAGCCAGAGATGCCTATGTAGGAAGACATCAAGAGAGGGCTTTACAACTCTTTTGATTCTCATAACAGTGCACTTAAAATTACGCTTACCCTACAGGCCACGGTTGATGAGTCAATGATGGCGTCGATAGATACATCAATGGTGACTGCGTCTGCGGGTCGTGAGTTCGGTGGGTGTGCCACAGCTTGGCTCCGCCTGCTGATAGTGTGTATCTTCGGCATGCGCAAATCCGCAGCGTATTAGAATTATTTTTGATGTTTAGGCTGTCAGTCACCTGATATCGATGAAGCTACACACGCGAGTGACCCATACTGTCTCAGACTTGACGCTTATATGAAGCTGCTTGAGAGGGGTGCCGCAATACCTCAGAAAAAAGAATGGAAGGAGGTATCTAATTTTTTGTGGTGGTGCTGCACTACCAAACAAGCGGCGAATCATCTCAGGTTCATGCGAGAAATGGACTTCTGTATGCATAATTTGGCATCGTGGACAGGTTGAAAACCAAGCGAATGGACTAGAGCAGCTTTTGGACGAAGTTAGCGCTGTGCTTAAGTGGGTGACAAACGACGATATATGTGCAGCCATCTTGGTAACTTATAGTTAATGTTGTCATAAATAATTGAAATGATGTTGCCTAGTGAAAAACGCTTTCCTCTATTGAATAAACAGCTGCGCCGATTCCGTCAGTGGGACTCTGAAAAAACGGAGGGCGCCAAAAATGTGCGGAATACACTGGAGCTATTACTTGAAGAGCATCCTGAAGCTCGTGCAGCACAAAACTGCAGCGATACGAACCTATTACTTATAGCGGTACCTAATAACTATCATAACGGCCTGCTTCCTATGTTATATTTGTTCCCTTAGTTTGAAGCCTTTCGAAGAATCGCTTTACAAGACAAATTCGATGGCAAAGATGTAACTTATTTTATGAGTGCATCAGAATGAATATTTCCCAGTAAAACAATTGGCTTTCAATTTTTTCAGATACCATATTTTCTTAACTTCCTTGGATTAATTGGATATGGTGAAACTGCTTATGAACCGAGGGTATGCACTGAATGAAGCATTAGGCAACTATGACATCCGTAGCGAGCGCAAGTCCAGCCCCCCTCACTTTCTAACAGTAGTAGCCATCTGCAGTAAATTACGAGTAGAAACCTTCACAAGTTTTACACATTCCCAATTGTAATTTCCGTGTATTTACCATATTCACTTACCATAGTACTCTGAAGAAGTAACTGCATCAAGCTAGTGTGGGCTAGCTGTATTGATGTGAGTTGCTGTTTTCGTAGAACTTTCAATTTTCAGGTAGTTACTTAAGCAATTGAGAACACATTTGTAATACATTTCACTTGCTTTAACTGATGTGCGTGATTCACGTGCTGTAGCAAACTAACTTTACGTCAATTTAGCTTTACGTCAACCAAGCCTACCAGTAGCTCCTGCTACTGATGAGGCTTGAGCTACGTTCAATCTAATGGGTTGCATAATCCATGGCTTTATTTCATTGCAAGAAGTAAAGGTCTTTTTAACGGTGTGAGCTGCCAATTTCTGTCTAATTTTTGGCACAATAGTACTTGAATTAACTTTTTTGGCAACCAGTGCATATATTTTCTTGCTTTGTTCAAGTACGGGAATAAGTGATATATTTTACCCAAATTCTCCGTATCGATTCTGGCCTATTGAGGTCCTCAAATGTTCTTTTTTATTTGAACCAGTAATTCTACTTCTTGCGAGACAAAACTGGCGATTGCCTTATAGCCAAATTTTCTCTCGAATACAGAGCTTAATCCAGGCCCTAGCTTAGTAGCAAAACCGCGATACGCGCTTATAACGTATGGCCAGCTTGGCAATCTCAAGCATATACATATTGAAACGACTTCCGGTATTGATACTTCAGCACAAGCTACCGATAGCACTAGCGAGAAAGCGATATATCCGTAGAGGATTATAAGCGGTAGACGTGCTGCTGGTGGAGCTAAGCGGAGGCACAATGGGGTGTTGTGCATGGTCTGTTATTAATTAGCATGAAGGTATAGTTTTTTTACCATTGCAACAGGTGGTCCCCTAGACATTGAATCATTGTCTTGCCACGACTTGGACATTCTTGCAATGTTGGAGTAACAGTTAGTCAGTTATAGTATAAAGGTATTTTTAGTTCTAGCCGGCAGGCTGAGTAAACAGGCCCTTTAGCAACTGTAGATTCTTCGAGCAACAGTCAGTGCATGCCCCAAAGCAGCACCACATCAGGACTAGCAATAAGGCAGCGAATACCACCCACCACGTGACAAGTTCTCCTGCATTGGTGTGACAAGAAAAAAAAGGACTCTTAAGTCTATAATGAAAAGCCTATGCGTTTATTTCAGGTAGCCGGTCTTAGATATATGTCTAATCCGACGCCAAAAAATCTCAAATTGTTATATTTTTCAGCTCTATGATATCCGCTTATTTTTATGAAGCGAAATATGCTATCTATTTACTTATATCAAAATTAAAAGTATCAATAATTCTTCTGGTTTTCAATAAATAAAAGCAAGTCTACCACCCCTGCGACGGTAGTTTTGGAGGCTAACCTGTAACTATTTCTCCGGAAACTCCAGCGATGCCGTATGACTTCTTGACTGAGAAATATGATGCTCCATGGAATCACCAATAATGATTTAGTACAGCGCAGGCAAGTGGGGCAACAATTCTAATTCTACTATGATAAGTGGGTGATCCATTGAATTTTCTTGGTTGCAGGAAAAATTTAGGGGTGCCCCGAGAAGTAGCTCGACTTGTATTCGCAAATTTTTTTCTTCTGAGCATCCTTACTACCTACCTGTGCATCCTGGGGGCACTTCGACCTTAAAAGTACTACCAGATGGCCAGGACAATTCCGAATTAGGAACGCCTGTGGGTTGTGACCAGCCATCGTAGCAGTTGCAGATTACTCTGTTCACCCCAGCGATAAATTCGCATTCTCCCTGCCCACAAGGATTCGTTTCTTGGCTTACGCAAGGATTTGAGTTTATCTCGCAATTTACCCCACTCGAAAAATTGTCACACTCACAGCGATAGTATGGGTCTGATGAGGTATTTATACACTTTCCTGAGATTGTAACACACACCGTAGGGGCACGTATTGCTCGTCGCCATTAAGATTTTGCTTCGAGGCTTATTCGAGGTAAGTAGAGCGGAGGGCTGCTTTAAGAGAGCACATTTCGTTTGTGTGGCACGAAACAATATAGTGCAACTGCGAATGCTTCAATTAGAGTGCTAATTAGGAACCTAAACAAATCTTGAGCAGGTGCCAATCCTGTTAAAAGAAACAGTGGCACAAGGTAACTCTATGCTTTACACCAGACTGCAATATCAGCACATTTGTATAACGGGTAGGTGTCTACAAAAAAACGACCCTCCTCTATCAGGTCAGTACAACTTCCAGTTAAAAGTCTTCCTCTACATGCTGCAAATGCAAGCAAGCAGGGCTCTATCAGCCATGCTACTACAGAAGGGCATAAGCCCACACACACGCCAACCTCGTTTATTCGCAACTCAAGCATATAAAGACCTGTCTTTCGTGGCAACCCTGAACCTACCAGAACCACATACAGAGGCACAAGTGCTTCCAGCTGCGAAACCCTTCGGCATGTTGCAATCGACAGTACATATCGAAATTTGTGTGCCGCAATCCCATCCAGATCGACCTGGAGGACATAAACACAAGTTCCTGTCGGTGCTCGCGGAGAAATAGCAGTCTCCAGCCTGACAGGAGTGTGAAGCTCCGCATGGAGTGGCTTCACAGTATGATATACCCAATTCCCACACCAATGCGGCAGCCATAGCTATCGCTGCCACCCGTTTCCTTGAGGTAGCATCCCTCTTTGTACTCCTATGAACTGCATCGCCCATGCTAGCAGCAGAAAAGGGAAGCAAAACTTTTTTGCAGAAAGGCTCATGCACAGTTAAATATAACTTAAGAGAAAAGTGAAGCCTTCTGTTGCTCTGCAAATGAGCAAGCAAGAATTTTACAGCATATCGCAGATAAGAGAAATTTTACTGGTGTAATTCTTACGATGCAGCAAAATCCAAGTTTTTGGGGATAAGCTGCCATGAGGATGCTGTGAAGCTTTTAGCGGTGCAGTAGGGTCAGCGGATATAATCGTGTGTACCAGCATCAGTAATGGGAGTGCCTAGGGTTTATCAAAGTATCGCTAGCTAGGATGGCAACAGTGAGAAATAGGGGTTGAAGCATTTCCCTTCTATGGCTCTATTATGTGAAAAAATTCATATGAATGCTTAAAAGTTATTTCTGTGAGAAGCAAGGCGAAAAAGAGTTGTTACTCCGCCTTGCCGGGTCTTTTACAAAGATTTTCCTTCTTGGTCGCGCGCTAAGCCTATAGGCTGCGCTACATGTATCTTGGGGCTAGCATGTGTATTCGTAATGCATGGCGGATCGTAGATCATAAAATTGTTAGTTTTGTAGGTGTTCGAGGGAAGAATGCATTTGAGTAAGCTACCACGTAGGAAAGACAAGCAAGCCAAGGTTTTGTTTTCTTAGAAGGCTAAGATTGTAGTTGTCTGCATCTGATTCAGGAATAGCTTTTTTTCTACGTTCCTTTTGTGTTTCTCGTGTGGATATACAGCCCCCCGGCACGACAAAAGTGTGTTTGCAATCGCTAGGCAGCACAAGTGGCTAGTTACTGTAGTTTTTAGTATGCAGGTAATTTCAACAAATTCGGCAGTGGATTACTTCGCTGTGAAAGGAGCATCTAAAAGAGGCTAACATACATTACTTATTTGGCGCAATATATCGCACTTGATGCCTTAAAAGAAGTGCTATTAAAGGCTTTTGCTGAGGTGTTACAAGGTCTAATCATAGTGCTAACCCTAAATAGTTTTTCAAGGCATACCGCGACATCAATTTGTACTTAAAAGTCGCGACAAATCATCTAAAATTGAAGTTTTGCTCCTTTTCAGCAAGAAAAATTTACAGAGAAGTTACAGAAAAATAATCACAGCACTGACTAATTAAAAATACTCCATTTATGCGGAGACAGCTGCTTCATCAGACCCAAATAATGGTTTTACAAATGAACTAGTTTGCCGTATCTGTGATTGATGGTAATCCTGCCAGATTTCCTGTATCAATTTGTAGAGATAAATGAAGGAGTGCAAACCTAGTCTCATTATAGCGTGAATAGGACGAAGTCATTGAAATCACAGCAAAACAGTGTAATTGATGTATTGGGCTAAGTTATATACATGGGTCAGCCGGATAGCTTCGAACCCAAGGCACGAGAGAGCCTTCTGCTGTAGACTCATCATGGAAAATCTCAGCCTTTTCACGGAGACAGCTGAGAAGCTAGCGTGTTCAAGGTTCATACACAGACTACACATCCTGCATAGCCCTAATCCGATCTAAAGGTGCCACTGTTTCAGTTTTGAAAAAATTCCTCTATATATGATTCGAATTTCAAAGCATTATTTTCTGCTGCAAATCATAACATAAATGATGCATTTCAATATAAGAGTTACTGCATATATATATGATTTATCATCATAACGTACAAGTAGGGAGCAAATTTCATCAAAAATATAGTGGCTAAATAGCTAATATCTAATTCCTTAAGGAATTTATTGTATATTGATGGGTATTTTTAGGCGCTACTTTAAATAACTATTCACAATGTAACCCCTGGTGTTACCAGGTAATATTGCTATGATTACGGTTGGAAATGCCGTAATCATAGAGCATAAGCTGAGCGCGATATTTTGTTGACTAGGCGGTAATTATCTCCGCAGTATCAAGCTATATTGCATATTTGGATAACTTTTTGTCCCATGCAAATCTTTATCTATTCCATTCAAGTCTTTATCTATTCTACACAAAATTTTATCTATATAGAACTTTGTTTTCTATAAAGTATAAGGAACTTCCAAAACTATATACTTTAATTAAAAAAACCACTAAAATAGAGGTAATAAGTTATTCAATGGAGAAGATGAAATTAGCCTTGCTAATGATGAAAAAAAGATGAATTTTGGGGATTCATCCGGGGCTATATAAATACCGATAAACTATGGTTTTTCTCCGCTTAAAGCTAAGACTGTCAAGCTGTGTGCTCCGTGTCTGGCGACTGCTTGGTAGTGCGAATCCACGAGCAGCACGAAGCAAATATATCATGCGAACAGGTGTGACTTCTAAAATAGGAAAGCTTGACTCTTTGTTCTTTTTCACGTTTGTTTTGGCTGGTCTCAACCTTTTCTAGGTTCTACATTTTGTGATTCTAAATACTCTCAAGCAGCGCCATTTTTAGCTAGGCCGTCTTTCAGCTTATACCCGACAGTTTGATTTAATAAGCAAAGAAAGGCCAAGAAAATCAACCGAAATAAAAAAAAGAGTATACTATGAACTCTTTCCACTGGGGTTTATTTATAAAAAGGGTCTAGTAAGTTCGAACCAAGAAACTAGCTGATGGTCCTCTTCTTTTCTATCGTTTTAAAGGCTGGAAAGTATAGCCTTTATGGTCTGCTGCGCCACGATTGTTTTTAGCAGGTGATAAGACCGTTAGCGCAACCAACTTCCTAAGAAAAAGACTAGCAAGGAAGGCGGAAGCAGTGCGCTTACGTGGATGACAAAGAGGCCATGAAAAGGATATAAAATGCAAAATTTTCGGTGGTAACAGAGAAAACCACCAGGATTACAAACATCCACTGAAAATGTCTGGCAATGCAGAATTTCAATGCGAAAAACAGGGATATTCGCTCATTTGATTACAGCTCTGGAGGATGGTTTCACCGTCATGCACCGGGGGTGCTATATTATTACACGATGATGAGGGAAGGGGGAGAAGCAGAATAAGCCTCTATTTAGTAGATCATCGAAAAGATGTTGATAAGAAAGCTATAGACAATACAATGATATAGAAAATAACTTTGAATAGGGGTTTTCTTGTACAACATGTTTGAGCTTATCTCCGCAAACAGGCATCCTCCTTAGATACTATTCTAAAGTTTAGCTTTTTTTGATAAGCAAAAGCTTATGCAAGTATTTTGAGACACTGATACAACCTAGATGCTACTAAAAAGCTCTAGGCCAGAAATAATCAGTAGGGGGGCGGAAATTCAGTGGCACGCATGAAACAGAAAACATACGCACAGCACGCAAGAGAAACACATAAAGTATGCAAATGAAACTTGCACCGCATGCAATAGAAAACATACGCACCGCATGCAATAGAAAACATACGCACAGCATGCAAGTGAAATACACACAGCATGCGAGTGAAATACACACAGCATGCGAGTGAAACACACAGCATGCAAGTGAAACTCGCACCGCATGCAATAGAAAACATACGCACAGCATGCAGGTGAAATACGCGTGGTATGTAAAAAGCACAAAAAATAAACATGGAACCTACACACATGCAACACACACAACTAAATTGAAGTGAAGTAAAGCAATCGACCAGAAGCAAGGAATTTCAAGACTTGTTCTACTCTTTAGCGAGAGTCACTATATAAGTATCAAAGGCATTTAAGAATCAACTAAATGAATCCCAATAAAGAGAGCTTAGCAATCGTTTGGCTTCATCCGCAGGAGAAAGAGTACAACAAAAAGCTCCTCATAAAAATTAAAAACAAGCAAGAAATTATACAGAAGTGTTGTGCATGTATCGCACACACGGTATGTTATAAAAGTGCAGCCTTTTATATCTTTGCATCTACCAAGCTATAGCTGTGTAACTCTAGCTCTAACTCTAACTCTGGCTGAACCTAAAACTTTATCTAACCTTAAGACTCTAGCTAACCCCAACACTCTATCAGCTTCTAACTCTCTTATAAATCATCATATCTTCCCTGTCATGCAGTGTGTGGAGCCACATTAGAAAGTCGCTGATGTTTATACCTCACTAATTTAGCTTAGGGTGGTCGTCTGCCCCTAGGAAAGAAGCGTGTTCCTCCTCATAAATTTCGTGTGCGTGTGTGTCGCTATCAACTCTTCGCTGCTGGTTACCCTTGCTCTAGGTTTTCCCTTCTTTTGTGCCTACATTAGACTTAAAACATCAGCCTGGCAGTTATTGCTAGTAGTTAGATGAAAAGAAAATGAAGGGATTTTTTTCTGGAATACGTGCATGCTGCAAGCTGGAGCGTCTTCATTGAGGATGACGCATAATGAGACTTCAACATTCTGCCCATGAGTCCCCTACAGTAACTTTTATCGGAAGCTTCCTAGAAAGTAGATTCTCTACGGATAGAGCCGAAGAAGATGAGGATGCCTTCAGCTGTGCTGCTTCATCGCTGTACCCGCTTTCAGTGGGAACAGTAATAAAAGCACTCGTTTTCAGGCGTTTTTTGCCTGTAAAAAGTAACGTCAAACATAGCAGAGGTAAAGAAGAGGAAGAAGATGGATCAGAAGAGAAAGTAGAGGGAAAAGGGAAACAAGTGGACGAAGAAGAGGAAGAAAAAGAAGACGAAAGAAAGAGAGAAATATGTAGAAGAGGTACAAGAAGAGAAACGAGGAGAGATGCACACACATGCACACGAAGGTCCAAACAAAGCGAAGAATAGCGTGTACCTCTGCCGTCAATGCATTGAAAAACAAGCCAATTGACTTTGCCATTTCGCAAGTGGTGAGGTATAGTCGCAGAGTGAAGTATATATGCAAAGGGTTATTTTCTGAGTAGATACATCTACACACACAAAACTTCACATAGAAACTAGAGAGCACGTAGGGCACAAATAATTCTTAAGAGCTAAAACCGGTGAAAGCCTCTCAGGCTGACTAAAGAGGATCTGATTAACGGTTGAGCAGATACAAAGTGATACAAGAAGATAAAATAAAAGATAAAGAAGAACATAAACTTTAATCTTTCCCACTCCCTCCAGAGTAAAAGAATGTTAGCGTGTGCACACAAACAAAACCGAAAAAACATAAAATTTTTCAAGAGAAAACGCAGAGGTTGATCTCTAGGCTTCAGAAACCTCGTATTACTACGTGAAAACAAGCCTACTTCAAGGCTTTTCTATGGCTCTTTTACTGCTTTTTTACTGCGTTTTTACTGCTTTTCTATCGCTTTATACGGCTTTTTTACCGCTTTTCCTAATAAAAACAAGAGAAAACAAAGAAACAAGGCAGAAACGCACAGAGAAAGCATCGCTTTAATCATGTTATGATATGCTTTTTGAAGGAAGAAGTTAAAGCCAACCTGAAGATGAATCTTTCTGCCCGCTAGCCTTACGATTTTGCATGAAAAATCTGCAGGCTTGGGTGTATGAATCAATACACCCCATCGAACGGATAATATCTTCCCAGGCATTCTCCATTATAGGCTTGACTACCTCAACTAGCTTGTCGCAGTGTGTAGAACTAACCTCAAACAAGAGTTCATCGTGAAGCTGTAGTATCATGTAAGCTTGACGAGATAAGGCATAATTGGATGTGCTAGTGGCAAATTTAGGCTTTTTGGAAGGTAATTTAAGTGATGAAGATGATGGAGGGAAAGAAGATGGTGAAGACGACGAGGTAGACGGTAGTGAGGATGAGATAGCTGAAGAAAAAGATGAAGACGAGGGAGTTGGAGGAGTTGAACATGTGAAAACTGAAGAAGATGAAGATGGGGAATTTAAGGACAACGAAGATGTCACTCCCAAAGAAGATGAAGATTCCATGCTTTCACACAATGAAGAACAATCTTTTTCAAGAGGTGGAGATTCCAACAAAACAGAGGCAGAAATCGATGAAGAAACAAAGTTTTCATCCGAATTCAGTGCATTGTGTATCTTCAGGGCTACAAACTTCACTATATCGGCTGCCAGTCCCTGAATAGGTGTGTTCATTGCTATTCGATTCCTATTTGTTTGGGCTTCATTCGTGTGACGGCGTCTACCTATCAGGGTCTCTACAAAGCCGTAATTTTTCGCACACAGCTGCTGTAGTCTCGTGTAGCTTTCTACGTTGGGAAAAGTCCGAAAGAAGTTGTCAATGAGAAGCCTAGCACTTTCAACTGATACATCGAGCTGTTGGGCGAGTCCGTTGTATGTTTGTCCATATATAATGCCTAAAAAGAAGGTGCATATACAGCTTAAAAGAGGCTAAAGGCTACAGAAACATACAAAAACCCTTTACAAAAAGCTATAATCAACGACGAACGTAAATTCCCTTTTCAGAGTGTTTTTGCATCAGTTTTACATTCTTTGAAGATGCTTTCGAAGCGATGTATACAAGAAAAACAGCTTGAATAACTACTAAGCGTTCGGTTTGAAAGCTTGTTTTGAGCTTCTCAAGCTTTGCAGCAAAGCGAGCATCTCCTCATTGAAAAAATTAGCTTTAGATCTTCTCATCTTTAGGCCATTTTGTGATATAAAAATTCGGTGTTCTTGCAGGAAGAAGGAAGGCATGAAGCTAGAAAAAATGAAAGTTTTGTATATGTGTGGGAGAATTCCATTGAAAAGAGAAAAAAAATCAAATTTTCTGCTGATATATCATCAATACACACATAGGAGAGTGGAAAGAGATAAGCGGGACAAACGGTAACATATAATATTAAGAAAGAAGCACAAAAGGAATGATACACACACTGATATATATAATATCATACACACTAACGTATATAACAACACACAGACCAACATATATAATAAAATACACACTCACGCATATAAAACTACACAGGCAAACGTAGATAATAACACACTCACTAACACACGTAACACACATACACTAACGCATATAGTAATACAAAAAACATATAATAATTCATGCACCCACACGCCCACTCAACCACCACCATACCCACATCCACACACACAAACTTCTCAATAAAACCCACAAAACCCACCATTCCTTTCTCACCATAAGTCACCGTCTTCGCAGATGTTCGCATCTCGGCTGTAACCAGCTCAGCACTACAATCGTAAAGTAACGCAGCAGTCGCTACGAAAACATCAGAAGCATCGAGTGTAGCGAGTAAGTTCTCATCTAAGCAGAGTAAAGCCAATAGATGAAGCTCCATCTGCTTATAATCGAAGCTTACAAACTTCCAGGAAGCAGAAGACGGTGGTTTTTCGCTTTGAAGATGACTTTTTTGATGAAGAAAAGGCTGTGGAGAGAGAGAAACTGAAGATTCTAGAAGAGGCCCTCGAGGAATGAAAGCAGAGCGAATCGCTCGAGTAGTGTCAGTCTTTGAGGGCACATGCTGTAGGTTAGGATGCTCACACGATAGCCTACCAGTAGCAGTTCCAGACTGAACGAAACGGCAGTGAATCCGCCGAGTTTTGGGGTTGCAGAAGCTTGGAAGAGGCTCAAGGTAGGAGCTAAAGAGCTTGTTCGCACTTCGAAGCTGTTTGAGATGATCGATTAAGCTGCAGCGATAAGAGAGGGGGGGGGTGGTGAGGGGGTCGAGCGGGGTAGGAATAGCGAAGAAGAGGTATGCAAAGGGGGGGTAGGCGAAGAAGAGGTATGGGGAAGGAGAAGGTGATGAAGAACCGGGATGGGGAAGGAGGGCGAAGCGAAGAAGAGGGATAGGGAGGAGCGGAGGCGATTAGGATGGAGCCCACACATAACAGCATACATACTAAAATAATAACTCTAACGCATAACAACACAAACACAGACACACACGTTCTGCAAAGCACAAGACATGAAAAAAAGCATACCGGCTGCAGCAATAATGGGACCTTATAAAGAGAGTAAAGGCACATTGACTGTGTGTAGCACAGCCCTCATCTAAGCCAGCACACAGCGAGGAGAAAACTCGAGTTAGCACTCCTCGCTGAGTTTATATATAAAGCTGTCACACACTCAAGGGGCACACGAATATCTTCCAATATATAATCACATCTGCTGGAAAGGTTTGGAAGAAGCTTAGCATAACCCTCTGCTTCGGTGAGTGCAGCAGCAAGCTGCTCAGCCCTCAATTTGCTAATCTTAAAGTTATAGCCAAAGAGTTGAATCAAAACATTAGCAAAGTAAAAATATTATAGTGTAAGTACATCATGTGTACCTATAGCATGCACACACCATTAAGCTGCTTTGAAAGCTCGGCTGATATTCCTTTCTCTACTTACTTTAAACCAGCAAAAACATATCTTCAATGAGAAAGCAGCGAATCTTCGCCAAAAAAAAAAATCACACCTTCACCAAAAATAGTGAGCCTCCCACTTAAAGAGAGAAATCACACAAAAAGCTCCAGAGAGCAAGCATTTTCAACCCATAACAATAGCGTAACTACATCAGTCCCAGAATAGGGATGAAAAAGCGCACTGGTTCACCTCAAAAGCTTCTTCTTCTCCGCTTCTTCTAGATGAAGTTGTGAGCTTATCTGCTGATGCAGCATTGTCAAACTCTCATTAGAAGTAGAGCGTGTAGCAGACTTTCCAAGCTTACGACTGCTATCTCCTGCAGGATACTCCAATCCAAGGTCATCATAGAGGAGAGCACCAAGCTGTCTGCAAAATTGGCATAGTTCATTAGAGAAAAGGATAAAAAGTCTCAAAAAAAATCTTAGGATGAAAAAAGCTGTAGGGCAACGAGAAATAACAGGAAGAGGGAGAAACGAAGCAAAAAACAGAAAAAACAGTAAAAAGTTGGTAAAAACAGCAAAAGGCAGCAAAAAAACGACGGAAAAATTAGACAAAATCCAACAAAATTCGATACAAAAAGGCCAAAAAGTGACGAAATTGTAGCAAGAAGAAAGGAAGTAATGTAACTAAAAGCGAAGATTTTCAGCGTGTGTTCATTCAAAATCCTAAAATCGTAGAGAGTTCGCCAAACTGCAATCTTTGATACTCATGCATTGACTTGACAACGTAAATATTCCAAGACAGAATAGAGAAAAATCGTGAAGTTCCGAGCTTTTCAAACGCTAAAATACGCTCACACACCACGGCAGAACTAGCAACCAAAGGCACTAGCTCCAATGAGCCGCTGCATAAAGCCACAAAAACCATACACATGTCAACACCAG